>OY992876.1:494405637-494571935 GCA_963921405.1 Cepaea hortensis | reverse complement strand
TTGTCTGATAATGTCCTTTTTTAAATTGTACTCCTTAAGAAGACAGCTACTGACTCACGAACACAACAAGCAAACTGATTTGCTACCAACTTTTATAAAACAGTACTTAGTTGTCCATTCATAATTTAAAACACGGCATTCATCTTCAATCTTACGTTTGTTATTAACCCGTATCATAACGGTACATGAAATTCTGTAAAATTCAACAAAATAACTTAAAATCGGATTTTTAATTTTTATTTCTAAATGCCTTGCGGGCCGCATAAAATCACTTGGCGGGCGGGCCGTAGTTTGCCCGCCCCTTTCTTAGATCATATGTCAGCCTAGATAATAAATCAGCTTATATCATACATCAGTTTTTATCATCATGAACTTAGATCATACATCAGCTTATATCATCTTGAACTTAGATCATAACATCAGCTTATATCATCATGAACTTAGATGATACATCTGTGTAGATCATGCATGAGCACATTAATCATTTGTCTGCTTCCCATCTTTTGATCACTTAAAATTGTCTATAGCTGCAAAGTGTTCCTGTTTGATTACATGTCTGTTCATAATCAACACTTGGTATATTCATGAGGATATTATTTACTTTTATATGTTTCAGAAAAACACTCATTTTCTCCAAAGAGTCCTTACCACTTCATACAAGAGTATTCACAAAAGTGGACATATAACAGCCTAGACATGAAGGTTGTGAAAGAAGAGCTATCAGATGTTCTGTGTGAGGACAGAAGTTACAGCTTCAGTAAAATGGTAGACATAGCTGGGGGTAGCAGCATTCAAGACATGGCAGAACACAGCAACTCAGAATCAAACATGGTTGAGACCAGTTCTAAGGCATCAGTAAAACATGAAAATTGTTGTCAAATGTCAGATAATGTGTCTTCTGTGATTGATATACATGGTAAACTAGCTCTGGCTATTGAGAATTGCCAGCAGCAAAATAAGGAAACACAAGAAAAACATACACAGAGCTTTGCAAAGTCTCTTGATGGCATTTTCAATTATGTCAGTTATAGCTCTCAAAGAACTTACACAGGAGACTTATCTGATGTTTCTTGTCCAAATGTTTGTGTAAACAGATATAAGAGAACACATACTGAAGGTATGCCAAGTAAATGTAATGAATGGGATGATGGTCTTTTGAATCAAGATGATCATCTAAAGTGCCAAAAGAACATGAATCACAAGAGAATACATACAGGAGAAAAACCTTACAAGTGTGATGATTGTAGTGCTTCTTTTACTGGAGCTTGCAATCTAAAGACCCACAAGAGAACACATACAGGAGAGAAACCTTACAAGTGTTATTATTGTGGTGCTTCATTTACTCAAGCTGGCAGTCTGGGGAAACATAAGAGAACACATACAGGAGAGAAACCTTGCAAGTGTGATGATTGTGGTGCTTCTTTTACTGGAGCTGGCAATCTGAAGAGACACAAGAGAACACATACAGGAGAGAAACCTTACAAGTGTTATTATTGTGGTGCTTCATTTACTCAAGCTGACCATCTGAGGAGACATCAGAGAACACATACAGGAGAGAAACCTTACACATGTGATGTTTGTGGTTTTTCTTTTACTCAAGCTGTTAGTCTGAAGACTCACAAGATAACACATACAGGAGATAAACCTTTCAAGTGTGATGATTGTGGTGCTTCATTTATTCGAGCTGGCAATCTGAAGGCTCACATGAGAACTCATATAGGAGAGAAACCTTACAAGTGTGAAGATTGTGGTGCTTCTTTTACTGAAGCTGGCAATCTGAAGGCTCACAAGAGAACACATACAGGAGAGAAACCTTACAAGTGTTATTATTGTGGTTCTTCATTTACTCAAACTGGCCATCTGAGGAGACATCAGAGAACACATACAGGAGAGAAACCTTACACATGTGATGTTTGTGGTTCTTCTTTTACTCAAGCTGTTAGCCTGAAGACTCACAAGATAACACATACAGGAGATAAACCTTTCAAGTGTGATGATTGTGGTGCTTCATTTATTAAAGCTGGCAATCTGAAGGCTCACAAGAGAACACATACAAGAGAGAAACCTTACAAGTGTGATGATTGTGGTGTTTCTTTTTCTGAAGCTGGCAGTCTGAAGACTCACAAGAGAACACATACAGGAGAGATACCTTACACATGTGATGTTTGTGGTTCTTCTTTTACTCATGCTTGCAGTCTGAAGACCCACAAGAGAACACATACAGGAGAGAAACTTTACAAGTGTGATGATTGAGGTGCTTCTTTTACTAGAGCTGGCACTCTAAAGACCCACAAGAGAACACATAGAGGAGAGAAACCTTAAAAGTGTTATTATTGTGGTACTTCATTTACTCAAGCTGGCAGTCTGAGGAAACATAAGAGAACACATACAGGAGAGAAACCTTACACATGTGATGTTTGTCGTTCTTTTACTCTAGCTTGTAGTCTGAAGATTCACAAGATAACACATACAGGAGATAAACCTTACAAGTGTGATGATTGTGGTGCTTAATTTACTCAAGCTGGCAATCTGAAGGCTCACATGAGAAATCATCATCATCATCATCATCAAGTGCCCTGCCAGCTGGCATAGGCATTCATGGCTCTCCACGGATCTCGGTCTTTGGTTTTCTGGATCAACTCTGCTGCTGATATTCCTCCGTGCTACCGTCTCAATCCATCCAGCACCATTTCTCTTGGTCTGCCTCTGCCTCTCTTCCCCTCGATCTTTCCAGTTGTCACAATGTTCTCCAATGCCTCTCTTCTCATTACATGACCAAAGAAACTTGTTTGTCTCTTTCTTATTGTTGTATATAGTGTTCTAGTTTCATTAGCCTATTTCAGGCAGTCGTCGTTAGTTACTCTGGCAGTCCAAGGAATTCTCAACATTCGTCTCAGGAACCACATCTCTGTTGCTTCTAATTTCTTCTTAATTTGTTCATTTACATTCCAAGATTCACTGCCATACAGCAAAACTGGTTCTACATAGCATTTCAGCACTCTCTTTCTTACACTCAGTGATAGTGACCTATTGCACAAGATACTCTTCATTTTCTGAAATGCGGCCTTTGCCTGCCCTGTCAGTTCAGTTATCAGTTATTAGTTGGGGTATCTTCACTGCACTCCGGACTTGTCCATAGGTGCTCAGATCCTCTGTGACGAAACGCGTTTATCTGTCTTGGGTCGTCAAGATACCGCACTATTTTGGCGCGTCATCGGGGACTTTCCCAGCTAAAAATAGACTGAGGGAAGCCGATGGAGGACTTATTATCTAGAATCGTCTCGAAACACTGGAATTCGAGTAACCCGTGATGCTGGGGATCGCTCTAAATTCTCGTGCAGAGAGATCTAGAAACTCTAGGCGGGGAATGACGTTTTCCCGAGAAAGTATCTTTTCTCGAGAAGCACTCGCTTCTTGTGCGCATCGAGTTGGCACGAAGCGGGAAATTGGCTAAACCAGCCATTCACTTACTTTCGTTCGAAGAGAACAGACGCTGGCCTGAATGTGAGCCATTTTTGTGTTGCGTCTCACCTCAACCATGATTCGGCTGACTGTTATGAAAAGGCAGCTGAGAAGCCCTTGAACAGTTCGGAAGCTGACTGGAGAGCTGGTTTCACCATCCAGGTAGATATTTGGTTAAATCATTTAACTTTGTACGTGTGTTCCACACGCCATTGTTCTAACCTCATTACCTATGCGGATGTCCTTGCATACTAATTAGCAACCCGATCGATAACGCAGGTGACAATTAATCGTGGGTTTGTTTACCGTGTGCTCGCGAATCAGCTGTTAGGAACGCCGTAATGTGATGTGGGCGATTTGGGTTCCAAATATATGTACCATATATTGCCAATCGTTGCATCTATTAGGTTGCTGTGTTAGAATAAAACCTAGTTACTTGTGCCGGATGGAAACTTAGATTATGTCAGTCAGTTGCTGAAGCCAGAAGAACGGTTAGAAAACCAGGTAAGTTGGTAGGTGGAGATTCAGACAAAATTGTGCTTAGTTACTAAGTAAAGGAAGAACTTAGTTCTGTGCCACCAGGAATGATGTCACTATTGTGTAATAACTTAATAGTGAATTCATTGTGTGGACCAGCGGATTTCTGTGGAAAGGTAAGTGGCTTTGGTGCTATATCTATATATATATGAGGTGGCATTGTGTATATATATTAGGTCATGGCATGTGATACTTCCTGGGGTAATTCCGAACGCCGAATAGATCGACGCGTGATAACCCTGCGTGCCGTCGCGATGTAAATATGCGTTCTGAAATCTTGTCTAAGCTATCCTGTTTCTTTCATACTGGCGCTAGTGCGAGTGAATGCTAAGGTGCTGGAAGTATGGAAGGATGCAGGAGGCTGTATGAGACTGGGGAAATATAGAGTATGGGGGATGTGAAAGCAAGTTATGAAAGTATGTGTTGGTAGACCAAACCAACGATGAAGTTCAGTCCAGGCCAAGGCTAAACCACTTGGGAGGACAGAACTGGAACAGTACCCTTGGAACATGGGGGGGGGAACATGTATTCTCAAGAAGGCTTCTTGACTCTAAGGCAGAGTCGGATAAGAAGAGTTTGCTGTGGCGTGGGCAGGTGGTCCCACCAGCAAACAGGCTTGTGTACATATTGGATGTGATCATGTACTATTCCTATATCCCGAGGGATGGTATATTGATCAAGTTTATGTTTCTTAATGTACATTGATGATGTTAGGAACGAGTCTAGGGACTCTTTACCTATTTGTTTAGTTCGATTAAATTAGAACAATAACAGCCTTGTATCATTACTGACGTTAGCGACGACTGGTAGATGATTAGGGATAGGTGAGACCAATGATCAGACTCGTCATTCTGATTTCTTACTCTGTTTGACGGGCTGTTCTGTGAGGCCAGCTGACATTTGTGAACCCATGCTTGACTACTCTCCATATAGAGATAATGCTTTGGTTATATGAATAACTAACTAGCATGACTGAGAGTTGAGTAGTTATTGGTAGGATGCATGTGAACTAATGTTTGGGCCAGTATACTCTCACCGGTCGCTCTTCCTTTTCAGGAGTTTGCCTGTTGAGGAACCAGTCAACTATAATTGTTGTTGGCAGAAAACCACTTCGTGTGACAGAGCGAAGGGTTCAGTTCTTTACTTATCACGCCAGACTCCATCACACCAGGTACCCAATGTGATTCACCATGCGTGAAGGTTGCTTCAAGACATACAACTGCCCTGAAGGTGCACGTGTGGGAAATGATGGTTTGTGATCGTTTAAAATAGAAGATACTCTGTTTGTGCCAGGAACATTTCAGCATGTTGAGTAATCATGCTCGACAGGGAACACCGGTCCGTCTGGTTTGACGGGGGTTCTGCCTAAACGCAGAAGTAACTAATCTTCAGACACTTGAATGGTTCTTTGGACAGCTCGAGAGGCAGGTCTTGAGAAGAACTACACCAGTATGGACGTGTGTCAAGTGTAACACGGTGGAAGGGACTATGGGATTATAGTCCAACCTGAATTGTTTCCGTAAAATAGATGTCTGATTCTATTCATGTACTGTTACCGTATCCAGATTATCAACTGTGTTCTAGAAGGACTCAGTAACTTTTCAGTAGCCATATCTGATCCTACAAAGTGTGACGGTAAGAGACCATTGAATTGGTCAATGCCATATCGGTTCTGCAGTGGGACTGTGCTATGAGTGACAGACCATTCGGTTGGTCAGTGACTATGTAGTTCATCGAAGTAACCAATACTTGGAGCCAAGTCCAGGAAGATTGTCTCCAACCCGGTAGTGTTCGAGAACTGTATTACCAGTGACTCCGTGGGAGTGTTATAGATGCAGTTGGTCCAGTGAAGTGTGGTCCAGCAGTGACTCTATTGTTGTGGTTCCACGTTCGGGAGACGGAGTGGTCTCCAAGGTTCTAGTCATCTCACTGGAAGGAAGCCGGGTGAGTGGCGGACCGACTGGACGGGACATCTGCATCCACTCTACTTCTCAACTCGATGAAGACAATTACATCTCTAAGTCTTTCTCTACTCTATCTTCTATTTGTGTAAATAGATTCTTCTTTCAGGATGTTCATTTCAGTTCTATATTCTCAAGGGTAGAATAAACTTTATGTAAGTTGACTTGTTCTTTGTATAATGATTGAGTGTGGTCTTGGACGATGCCTAAGTGTTCATTGTTCAACAGGTGTAGGTAGTTAGTGGGGGTCTAGAATCTGGAGGGGTGTGTAGACGTAACTAAATAACCTGAGATCAACCACAGAGAAAAAAAAAGTGTATCTGCTCGTCCAACCCCTGGGGCTAGAATACACGGGAGTGCTAGAGACACCTCGGGTGTGGTTCACTCTCACTACCCAAGGTGAACCCGAAACACTCCGTTACAGAGTGGGGGCTCGTCCAGGATTATTCCAAGATCTTTGTGTGTTGTAGACCTCTCACATAGGGATAGGGACTTAGTCTTTATCCTCTACTTCAGTCTACATAAGATTCTACTACTTCTACCTATTTCCTAACTGTCTGACGGACATTTGTGTTGTGGTGATTAGTTAGTACTATTGATTATTGATTCATTGTATTGCTTCACCCACACATACTTGAGTACCCACCTATCATAGTCAACATGTCTACCCAAGAGTTAGACTTGGACAAAGTTCAGGAAACTGGACGTAAGTCTGGTCTTGAAGGAGATGCTTTGAAATCCTATGTCCAAGAGGTGGAAAGAAATTTTCGCCAAGAGGAAAGAGAGAGGAGGAGAGCAGAAAGAGAACTGGAAGCCAGTAAAGTGGCTCTTGAGGAAAAGAGGATAGCGGCTAATACAGAAATGAAACGGCTTGAGTTGGAAGCCGAGAAAGAAAAACGTGACCATGAGTATCGAATGAAGCTACTTGAGGCACAGGTGTCTGCTACAGGTGTAACTGATGGAGCTATGGGAGGAGGTGTACCTCCTGGCTCAGAGGCAACCAGTAGACGTGACTACCAGGCTATGAAATGGCCTTTACAGCCGTTCGAACCCGAGAAGGAACGGATAGACCAATACTTAGAGAAGTATGAAGCCATGTCTATTGCAATGGGTCTAGACAAACAGAAATGGTGTTTGAAACTCTCACAGGGACTCCGTGCCGAAGGTTATGAGGTGTATGCACGCTTACCACCGGGTTTACAGAATGATTACCCGGCCTTGAAAGCGGCTCTCTTGAAGAGATTCGAGATCACAGCGCACTCATACCGAAGGAAGTTTCGAACGGCGAAGCGAGAACCTGGTGAACTGTTTTCAGCATACAGTGTGAGATTGACCTCATACCTTCTTAAATGGATGGCCTTGGCCGGATTTAAGGAGGAGTATGAAAGTTTGCGTGAGTTGATGGTTGTAGATCAGATGCGAATGCAAATGTCTAAACCCTTGCGAAACTTCTTAGGTGAGAATGGGGCTGAGAGATTGGATATAGTCACCAAGTTAGCCGAAAGATACGTTGAAGTCTATGGCGAGACTGGGGACACCAGTCCAACAGATCCGAGATCGAAAGATCCGGATCAAGGTAAGTCAAAGAAGAAGTCAAAGAAGACCCAAGGTTCTGATGAACCAAAGAAACAGGTAGGCTCTTTAGAGAAGATCTCTAACGTCAACCAAGGTAAGAATAGCCCACCTAGTTCTCCAAAGAGGAAGTGGAGTGAACGATGGTGCAAATTCTGCAAGTCCAGCACTCACAATACGAGTGAGTGTAAGAGTAAGCCCAAGGACTTTCACTTTGCTTGTCTTGCAGAGGTTAGGGATAGATCTTGCAGGAAAGTGAAGTCGGTTGATGGGAATGGAGAAACTAGACGACCTCCAGTGGTTGAGAAAGTAGAAGTGAATGGGCAACAGGTGTCGTGCCTCTACGACACAGGATTGCAATTTTCAGCTGTAATTGCATCCCACCTGACAGGCCCAGAGCAACTCACCGGGGAGATGACGGAGATACAGCCAGCCAGTAGGAGCGCTGTAGCGCTATGTTGCCCGATTGCCAATGTGGAGATTCGGAGCAAGTACGTTACTGGACGCATTCAGGCGGCAGTCGTACCGGATCCTCTCTATCCCCTAATTCTTGGCCGGAAGTACGTGTTTCTGGGCGAACCAGAACACCCTAGCATCCATAAGTCTAGGCAGGTCAGAGATACAGAGGAAGAGGGTCTCGAAAAGGTAAGTCTCCGAAATACTCACCCGGATAGAATGAGTAATGCTCGGAGCAAGGATGCGACGGAGTGTCCTTGTTCGGAAAGGTTGCCCAACAATGAAAACCCGTTAACTCAGGGTAAGTTCAACTCTGATAACCAGTCACCGTTAATTCAGACTGGGACAAAAAAAAGGCAGAGGGAACGTAAGTTGGTTCCTGAGAGCTTCAGAGCTAATCTGCTGCGAACGGTACATGTCAGGTCCCCAACCGGACATCTGACTGTAGGGACAACCAGTAAATGTCTATCCCGGTACTATTGGTGGCCGGGAATGACAGGCGACGTGCGCAGGTATATTAGGTCTTGTCCGGAGTGCCGTAAATGCACATCTGAGAAACGGACGAAGACGAAGATATCCTTAGAGGTTGGAGACCGAGTTCTAGTACTCCTCCCAATCGAGGGGAACGAATTCGAAATCGGGTGGCAGGGCCCATTCCTAGTGGATAAAGTGGGGCTCCACAAGCACTATGGAGTGGTGATCCTGGGAAAGTCTACTACTTTCCATTCCAGTCTCCTCATGCGCTATGAGGGGAAGCCCGATGATAAGTCCACCAGCCCAAGGGCGCAGAGATTCGCTGAAATAACGGTTCGGGGTTCAGGTCAGGTAGCGGAAAGCCTGTCACACCATAGGAAGTCCTATATGTATGTGCAGGTACCTTCTTCGGTTCAGCCCGGTGCTCGGGGGAACATGACCGGCCAAAGGAACACCCGCAGTGCTAGCTACACTGAGAACCGGGGTAGGACGAGGTGGGTTGTGTCGGAACGAACACAGACCCTTGGTCCCTCAATCCGACCGACTGCAGTCCAGCTGGGTCCTCGAAAGGGGAAGCTGGAGTTGCAGAAGTCCAGTAAACTCTGGCAGGAACGATCGTTAAATCAGGTCGAGACGGGAGCTCTGGTCCGCAGGACACTGCGAGATGCCCGATCACAGTAGCGGAGTAGGCGTTGATCACCCGTGATACTGAATAGCTTGTCACCCCACCGAATGTGGTAAAAGTATTCTATACAATATTGACGGGTTAGACTTCCTCACCCGCCATCCGGTCTCTTAGAAAGAAGAACGAACGACATAGACAGCTTCTGCGTAGAAGTGGAACGACGGGGTCGATCCTCTTAAAGTGGGGGCCTATGTGACGAAACGCGTTTATCTGTCTTGGGTCGTCAAGATACCGCACTATTTTGGCGCGTCATCGGGGACTTTCCCAGCTAAAAATAGACTGAGGGAAGCCGATGGAGGACTTATTATCTAGAATCGTCTCGAAACACTGGAATTCGAGTAACCCGTGATGCTGGGGATCGCTCTAAATTCTCGTGCAGAGAGATCTAGAAACTCTAGGCGGGGAATGACGTTTTCCCGAGAAAGTATCTTTTCTCGAGAAGCACTCGCTTCTTGTGCGCATCGAGTTGGCACGAAGCGGGAAATTGGCTAAACCAGCCATTCACTTACTTTCGTTTGAAGAGAACAGACGCTGGCCTGAATGTGAGCCATTTTTGTGTTGCGTCTCACCTCAACCATGATTCGGCTGACTGTTATGAAAAGGCAGCTGAGAAGCCCTTGAACAGTTCGGAAGCTGACTGGAGAGCTGGTTTCACCATCCAGGTAGATATTTGGTTAAATCATTTAACTTTGTACGTGTGTTCCACACGCCATTGTTCTAACCTCATTACCTATGCGGATGTCCTTGCATACTAATTAGCAACCCGATCGATAACGCAGGTGACAATTAATCGTGGGTTTGTTTACCGTGTGCTCGCGAATCAGCTGTTAGGAACGCCGTAATGTGATGTGGGCGATTTGGGTTCCAAATATATGTACCATATATTGCCAATCGTTGCATCTATTAGGTTGCTGTGTTAGAATAAAACCTAGTTACTTGTGCCGGATGGAAACTTAGATTATGTCAGTCAGTTGCTGAAGCCAGAAGAACGGTTAGAAAACCAGGTAAGTTGGTAGGTGGAGATTCAGACAAAATTGTGCTTAGTTACTAAGTAAAGGAAGAACTTAGTTCTGTGCCACCAGGAATGATGTCACTATTGTGTAATAACTTAATAGTGAATTCATTGTGTGGACCAGCGGATTTCTGTGGAAAGGTAAGTGGCTTTGGTGCTATATCTATATATATATGAGGTGGCATTGTGTATATATATTAGGTCATGGCATGTGATACTTCCTGGGGTAATTCCGAACGCCGAATAGATCGACGCGTGATAACCCTGCGTGCCGTCGCGATGTAAATATGCGTTCTGAAATCTTGTCTAAGCTATCCTGTTTCTTTCATACTGGCGCTAGTGCGAGTGAATGCTAAGGTGCTGGAAGTATGGAAGGATGCAGGAGGCTGTATGAGACTGGGGAAATATAGAGTATGGGGGATGTGAAAGCAAGTTATGAAAGTATGTGTTGGTAGACCAAACCAACGATGAAGTTCAGTCCAGGCCAAGGCTAAACCACTTGGGAGGACAGAACTGGAACAGTACCCTTGGAACATGGGGGGGAACATGTATTCTCAAGAAGGCTTCTTGACTCTAAGGCAGAGTCGGATAAGAAGAGTTTGCTGTGGCGTGGGCAGGTGGTCCCACCAGCAAACAGGCTTGTGTACATATTGGATGTGATCATGTACTATTCCTATATCCCGAGGGATGGTATATTGATCAAGATTATGTTTCTTAATGTACATTGATGATGTTAGGAACGAGTCTAGGGACTCTTTACCTATTTGTTTAGTTCGATTAAATTAGAACAATAACAGCCTTGTATCATTACTGACGTTAGCGACGACTGGTAGATGATTAGGGATAGGTGAGACCAATGATCAGACTCGTCATTCTGATTTCTTACTCTGTTTGACGGGCTGTTCTGTGAGGCCAGCTGACATTTGTGAACCCATGCTTGACTACTCTCCATATAGAGATAATGCTTTGGTTATATGAATAACTAACTAGCATGACTGAGAGTTGAGTAGTTATTGGTAGGATGCATGTGAACTAATGTTTGGGCCAGTATACTCTCACCGGTCGCTCTTCCTTTTCAGGAGTTTGCCTGTTGAGGAACCAGTCAACTATAATTGTTGTTGGCAGAAAACCACTTCGTGTGACAGAGCGAAGGGTTCAGTTCTTTACTTATCACGCCAGACTCCATCACACCAGGTACCCAATGTGATTCACCATGCGTGAAGGTTGCTTCAAGACATACAACTGCCCTGAAGGTGCACGTGTGGGAAATGATGGTTTGTGATCGTTTAAAATAGAAGATACTCTGTTTGTGCCAGGAACATTTCAGCATGTTGAGTAATCATGCTCGACAGGGAACACCGGTCCGTCTGGTTTGACGGGGGTTCTGCCTAAACGCAGAAGTAACTAATCTTCAGACACTTGAATGGTTCTTTGGACAGCTCGAGAGGCAGGTCTTGAGAAGAACTACACCAGTATGGACGTGTGTCAAGTGTAACACGGTGGAAGGGACTATGGGATTATAGTCCAACCTGAATTGTTTCCGTAAAATAGATGTCTGATTCTATTCATGTACTGTTACCGTATCCAGATTATCAACTGTGTTCTAGAAGGACTCAGTAACTTTTCAGTAGCCATATCTGATCCTACAAAGTGTGACGGTAAGAGACCATTGAATTGGTCAATGCCATATCGGTTCTGCAGTGGGACTGTGCTATGAGTGACAGACCATTCGGTTGGTCAGTGACTATGTAGTTCATCGAAGTAACCAATACTTGGAGCCAAGTCCAGGAAGATTGTCTCCAACCCGGTAGTGTTCGAGAACTGTATTACCAGTGACTCCGTGGGAGTGTTATAGATGCAGTTGGTCCAGTGAAGTGTGGTCCAGCAGTGACTCTATTGTTGTGGTTCCACGTTCGGGAGACGGAGTGGTCTCCAAGGTTCTAGTCATCTCACTGGAAGGAAGCCGGGTGAGTGGCGGACCGACTGGACGGGACATCTGCATCCACTCTACTTCTCAACTCGATGAAGACACCTACATCTCTAAGTCTTTCTCTACTCTATCTTCTATTTGTGTAAATAGATTCTTCTTTCAGGATGTTCATTTCAGTTCTATATTCTCAAGGGTAGAATAAACTTTATGTAAGTTGACTTGTTCTTTGTATAATGATTGAGTGTGGTCTCGGACGATGCCTAAGTGTTCATTGTTCAACAGGTGTAGGTAGTTAGTGGGGGTCTAGAATCTGGAGGGGTGTGTAGACGTAACTAAATAACCTGAGATCAACCACAGAGAAAAAAAAAGTGTATCTGCTCGTCCAACCCCTGGGGCTAGAATACACGGGAGTGCTAGAGACACCTCGGGTGTGGTTCACTCTCACTACCCAAGGTGAACCCGAAACACTCCGTTACATCCTCCCCCCAGCATATGCATCAGCGTCCGGTGGCTAATAGTGCCAGTTGTACTGGTTGATGAGGCGCTTTGTTTTCCCAATGTACCTCTCACGTCTGGCTGCGCCGATTCTTACTCCAAAGTCTTTAATCCTGGACAGCGATGTGGAATCACTGATGTCAAAATCCTCTGTTCTCGCCATATCTTTGAGGACGTTAATAACATCGGCACGATCCATGGGCTGGCCATCTACAGGGGGTGCAGAGCCAGCCAGTTTATCAGCTCGTTCATTTCCCTCGACCGCATGTCCCGGGATGAAGATGAAGGTGACTTTACGAACAACAGACTTCCGCAGAGACTCATTCCACTGTCTACGTACAGATCCAGCTTCGACCTTCTGAATCATGCTCATTGAATCACTTAGTACACACACGTTGGTATAATGCTGTGATTCCAGCCATATGAAAGCCTGTGTAACTGCCATCACCTCCATTGTCATGCTGCTCGTGGTCATAGAGTGGGCACCACTGGATTCTTGAATGATTCGGCCCGCTGAACGGACTGTAAATGCCCACGCACTTCTCTGCTGCTTTACAACAGATCCATCCGTATAGATGAGCACTTCGGGGCTATCTGAGTGTTCATAGATGAGCGCATTAACCTCTGCATTGACAGCGGCATGGTTCTGCTCTCTGCACCGTCTGTCGAGTGTGATAATGCAGGAGAAAGTGCACTTAAAAGCTGGAGGCACCGACACCCATTCCTTGCCGGGGTTGATACTGGTAAGACTGCAGACCTGTCTGACGACATCTTCCGCCCGACCCATCCATGATTTGCCCCTCTTTAGCCTGTCACCCTTTTCTCTGAATATAGCGTCATGCAGAGGGTGCTGCTCATCTGCACTTATTTTTAAGTATGCACGAGCTCTCCAGATCTTGATCCTGTGTTCCATTGTCGGGAAGTCAAGGAGGTATCTCATTGCTACACAGCTGGTGTCTCTCGTGCAGCCCAAAATGATGCGCATGGCTTCGTTTTATACCTTTTCAAGTCTTCCAATCTGTGTAGGGCTGACAGTGAGGATGGCCAGGGCATACTCGATGCGTGAAAGCACAAGTCCTTGGAACAGAAGTATTAGCAGTCTTTGCTCGATATTGGCAGTCGCCATGACTCTCATTGCTGACAATCCGTTTCGAGCTTTCGTTATGACATAATCGACATGATCTCTGAAGGACAGGCTACGATCAAGCCTCACGCCAAGATATGTCATTGACTGGGTTCTACTCAGAATGCTCCCGTCCATTCTTACTGCCGGCAGGTCTGTTTTCACAATATGGTTGTTTAGTGAGAACCATGTAACCGATGCCTTTGCAGGGTTGACAAGGGCATCAGCATCAGCACACCATGAGGAAATTCGATCTGTTTCGCCCTGCATATAATTGGCAACCGCCTGTCTATCTCGACCCTGTCGATACACGAGGATGTCGTCAACAAATGACAGAGTCCTACCCCTCCCGTCCAACTGTTCAGTGATCGGCACTGTATACACGTTGAATAGTACTGGTGACAGTGGTGAACCCTGCAGCAATCCTGGACATATCGTTACCGGCTCAGAAGACCAACTCCCGAATCTTAGCACCACCTTCCTTTGGAGCAGAACTGCAGCTATCCATCGTACAAGGTGAGGGTGCACTTTCAGTCTGAGAAAGGTTCGCATCAAGTGCTCGAAGGATACTCTATTGTATGCGTCCTCTAAGTCTATAGTGGCCGCACATGTCTCTTCTCTGACCTGAAATCCTTCGTAAACATCTTGAGCAAAGACCGCTGCATTCAACCATGACTCTTTGTTGCGTCTGTACCCTCCAAGTGTGGGTGGGAAGCAGCTGAGTTGTTCCAAGTCACAAGCAAGTTGGTGTGCTACAATTTTCTCCAGTAACTTGTCCGCAGTGTTCTGCATCGTAATGATTCTGTAGCCGCTTATCTTGGAATGGTCTTTGTTCGGTTTTGGCAGTGGCAGCAAGTAGCTGTTTAGCCATTCTTCTTTTGTCTGACCCCTCTGGTTCTGGTGTTGAATTCTCTGGTCAGTTCTTCCATGTCATCATCTGATATCACCAGTAGGTCACCATATCGGATGCCGTCTGAACCTGGGGCGGTGTTAGGTGATTTCTTGAGCATCGCACGCATTATCTCAGCTGTGATTATCCCTTCTTCGTCTGTCCAAACCCTCTCGCACAACTGAGAGAGTGTCGTTGTGGTCCTCTGTCTGGCAGGCTCGTCTTTCTGGTCAGTCTGTTCTATGTAGCGCGCAAGAAGGGCCTTACCTTTATCTGCATCCGACTTTTTCCATGTGAGGTCTATGCCTTGAAAGTCTGGAATACCCCTACGTTGTGCAGCACCGTTCATGCTCTTATGGAGGCGCCAGAATGTCGTAAGAGATCACTCGGAGCACACCTTCCTGCATAACCCGTCCCATTTCTTGGCCTTGGCCTGTTTGGCGCAGGATTTTAATAAAGTCATCGTCCTATGGACCTCAGTCTTCAGGTTCGCCAACTCACCCTGTGGGATGTTAGCCTTTCTGGCCTTTTGCCAGTCTTTGACAGCCTGCCTCTTTCCCAGCCATGCCTTCTCGACCTCTCCATTCCACCATGGTGGCTGCAACCATCTTTCTGTCTCCTGCGGGAGGAAGTTAGTTTTCTTCTTCTGATCTTGCTTATGGCGTCTTGACCAGTGTTGTCATACGGGAAGGCATTTGTCTTGTTTCTTTGACTCATGGCCCTGTCTTTCTTGATTAGGATGACACAAGGGTAGTGGTCACTATCGTGGTATCCCAGTGTGCCCCACCGGCACCTTGGTGCGATGGTGGGCGACACCAGAGCCAAGTCAATGACGCTGTCAGAGTCACCTGGTCGAGTGGCTATTCTAGTGACCTTTCCATCATTCAGACAGATTAGGGCAGCAGATGCCAGGGCGTCCTCCAGAACTTCTCCCTGTCTATTGGTGATGCGATTCCCCCATTGACTGCCTCTGGCATTGAAGTCCCCACAGTAGATGATATGCCTTTCATCCATATCGAACAAACTCTGCCATTGTCGCACGTCGACCTTCCCATTTCGCGCATAAACGTTCACGATTACAAGCTGCACTGGCGTCATTATTCTTAATGCCTGCACTTGCAGGGCATCGCTGTTCCAGGAAGACATATCGATCTCAGACACTAGTCTGCCCTATTCTGCTCTTAATCTCTGTTGTACATCTTCCATCTGATGTTATAAATGTCCCTAGGTATCTAACATTATCCACTTGGTTAAGAATTTTTCCTTCTATTTCTATTTCACATTTTGGTGTCACCATTTTCTTTGATATCACCATTGTTACTGTTTTCTTGATATTCAAGGAAAGTCCTTTCCTTGCACTCTCTGTTACTACAGTGTCCAACAATTGTTGTAGGTCTGTTGATTTATCCGCCACCAATACTGTGTCATCTGCATAGCGTATATTATTTATATTATAATCTCCAACTAGTATTCCTGGCAGCTCTTTGATCTCTCTCATTATTACTTCGCTATATAGGGAGAAGAGATCTAGTGACAAGACACATCCCTGTCGTACTCCTAGCTTTATGTGTTCGTAACTACCCTCTTTATTTCCAATTTTAATTGCTGCTACTTGGTTCCAGTAAATATTCTTTATTATTCTTAAATCTTTTCCATCAATGTTGATATCTTCCATTGAGAACTCATACAGGAGAGAAACCTTACAAGTGTGAAGATTGTGGTGCTTCTTTTACAGAAGCTGGCAATCTGAAGACTCACAAGAGAATACATACAGCAGAGAAGCCACACAAATGGGATGCTTGTGGTGCTTCTTTTACTCAGACTGGCAATCTGAATAAACACACAACACTGCAGTATTGTCACCCATAGGTGTTTATGTATTGCCATATTACTGCTAACGGGGTGTTCATCAATTCCAACAAACAATTGATAACAAAATAACTGCGGCTCGCAAAAATAAGTAACAGTAATATGAGCTCTGCGAGCTAATCATAACTTGAATAAGGAAAGTCAATTCCTGGATGTTCAACAACCAAATTCTCCATTTAATTTTCCATAACGTACAAGGTTGGATTATCATAAGTAATATTCAACTCTTACAGGGCCCGTGTCACCAGGCCCGGCAGTAAGTATTATTATTGAAATTAATATTAGTATAAATTACAAACCTGTGTTACCACAAAATGTTTACATGTTGCCCTACTTGTACTCTGGGATTCGTCTTTCTATCCATCAAGTATGCGACTCTCCTCTCGGCAACAATATACTAATTTTTCCATTTGCAGGTTTGTTTATCCGTGGCGATATTACATTCTTGGCAACTATTCTTTCCCGTCTGTTGTTACTATTCAAGCCACTGATTTGATGCCAATCTAATCCTTAGCCAACTTAAATTCTCCGACATTGAAATGCACTGCCGTCTTCCAAATCTCCCCGCAAGTCTGCCTTTGCTATTGTTTTCTCGGTGTGACATTTACCCTGTTGTCAAGATGTCTCTTTCAATTTTATCGTATTTCGGTTTAAAGGGCTTCTACTCTATTTATACTATGTTATTCCGTCACATTTGTTATTTGGCATGTATCTCCTCAGATCCTGTTCCCTATTCAGGATCAACTCTGCTGATAATATTTCTCAATGTCACATACAGTCCATCCAGCATCATCTCTCTAAGTCTGCCCACGTCTCTTTTCTCACTGATCTTTCTAGTCGTCATAACGCTTTCCCATGCTTCTCTCCTCATCACAGTACTCAAAAATGCAATTGTCTCTTTCTGATAGTTGTATATAATGCTCTTCTTTTATTAGCTTCTTTTGGGCAATCATTGTTAAGTTGCTCTGGCGACCCAAGCCATTTACAACAACCATCTTGCTACTTCCAAGAAATTGGAAGACGTGTTATCAAATCAAACCAGATTTTACTTAGATCCTAAAGCCAGCAACCTTGAGGGATTGGATGCAAAATTAAGGAAAGAAATTCAGTCACTATTAGATAGTAAATACATCAGTGAGGCCACTACACGGTTAGTCATTCCACGGGGCTCATAAATTCACAACTTTATGTCTGCCCTAAATTGCACAAGCCTGGTGTCCATGAAGAATGGCACGTTCCAAGCCTAAAACTAGAAGATGCTCAATATTCAAGAAGAGAAGTGATGAAGCCGCTACCAACACCAAGGCTGTACCACAACACCAAGGCTGTACCACAACATCAAGGCTGTCAAGAAGATGGGGGAAAGAACCTGCCTACTGATGTACCACAACACCAAGGCTGTCAAGAAGATGGGGGAAAGAACCTGCCTACTGGCTGTATCACAACACCAAGGTTGTCAAGAAGATGGGGGAAAGAACCTGCCTACTGGCTGTACCAATGTGCCACCATCGCAGCTGAAAGAAGGAAAACTTCCACAAGCCACAAATGATGTGACCACTGGGAAAGGTGATGACATCCCACTGCAAACATGAACAAGACTACCCAAAAGCAGACAGGAGAAAGACACCATAGTCGAAAAAACTGACATGCAGCAGACAATCAAATGGGTGATCAAATACATCCAAACGGAGCTTACAGATGACCAGATACAGAAGCAGCTGCAGCAGGAGAATCCCCACATTCATTCATATAGGCGGAGTGGCTTCTGGCCTGTGTCAAACAACCAACAACACTTGCTGTGGTGACAACGGAGGGAGGCAAAATGCCTGTCAAAGTGACGAAGGACAGGAAACAGCAACAGCCTGAACACTCTTCCTAGAATTACACAATGCTCTCGGTATCAGAGGGCTGGTCACTCTAGAACATCTTGCAGCAAGACAGACATCTGCCGATACTGCGCCGAAAACCACACCTTCAATGAATGTCCACTGGCCAAACACGACATGGACTTTTTGAAGCGTAATGATAATAGAAAGTGTGTAAACAGCCTTGGCAAACACAGAGCAAGACACCTGGGCTGCCCGTACCTCCAAAGACACAGAGATGTCATAAAACTCACAACAACAACAAAGACACCATTCAAGGAAGCATGGGGAGGTGTGAGACACCCACAGACATTTCACAAGATGACAAAAACCAGCGTCAAGGCCAGATAGATAAAAAGTTGCTTAAAAGTCGACAGGGTCAACTTCATTGCACCAGTTTTTATCCCATATGGCTTAGTCTCTTTTCGCAGCGCAGAAAGTGTCGCACAAAGCACGAACTCCGTAGCTCTAGCAATGACCCAAGAAGTCTCAGAAAAATTTCACTCGTGAACCGAAGGACACAGCCCGGAATTGAACCCACAACCTTCGGAGCCCAAGTCAAACAGCTTGACCACTTCGCCATGGAGACTCCGAGGCCAGATAGATGATCTGAAGAAACAAATCAAATACTCCTGACACTAAAGCTAACCAATGGAAACCAAGTAGAGTACACCGATAGCAATGCAAGACTTCTGGAAGAAATGAAAAAAAAATCCAGTGCAGTATCCAGCAAGAGGTGGAACACAAGGCTCAGATAAAGAAAACAAAGACGTACTACATGTGATTCAAAGAGAAATAGAATAAGTAAGAATAAACAGGGAGCTAATCCAAAAACAAGCCGACAGCCATGACAAAGACCTCAGAGAAACCCCAAGCTGAAACCAGCAAACCATTCACAGTGACCATCACATTCATGGGAAACCAGTTTTTAACTCGGAAAGATGACAAAAGCCTAGATAGCATTTGGGAGAGAGTTGATAAATTTATCAAAGATCACAAAGAGATATTCGGATGGACCAAACTACCTGAAGAAGAGGCATTTAATCTAATGACAACACTGCTTATGTTTCAGGCACAGAAAAAGGCTAAAAAAGCAAACAGCAAATGAAGCAAAGGATGAGACCTTCTAAGGACTACAACCAATCAATACAAACAAGCTAGGAGCCAACATTGACAGACAGAAAAGCAGGAGGAAACAGACACAAAGGAAAACCCACTGGTTAAACCCCCAGCTGACTTCACAGACATAAACCACTGCACCGAAAAGTCCGCTGAAACTGAGATAAAAGAAACTAAATCCACACCATGAACCATCATAATTATAACCAAAGCTGTCGGCCTGCCAACATCCAAATTCAAGAAATTACTACTACTGTGCAGATCTAATATCAAATTCATTTTTTTTTTAAATGTACCACCAAATTGACAGTCATCTAGGATCCATTCCAGCAGACGTTTTTATGGTGCACTCAGAAATGCAAAGAGCCTCAAATATTAAAGACCTAGTTCTATACCACTGGTAAGTGGATGATATATTATTCACCCCAGAGACCAGACAACAGGCTGAATCACTCCACTCCATTCCATCATGACCCAAGCCCACAAGAACATTTCTTTGTCTCTTTACCGTGATCATAATGACACCTTATTATTCTTAGAAATACTATTTCAACATTGACAGGATGGCACCATCCAAAGATCTGTCTATTGAAAGGGAATATGGAAGAGCCAATATCTGAATTTAAACAGCTTTGCACCTAATCAGTATAAGCTTGGCCTGGTATACACCCTGTTTAATCAAACTAGAATGATTTGCTTCATTGACACACTAAAAGAAGACTGGATACTCTTAACCTTAATTTACAATCTACTGTATATTCAATTGACATCATCAAGCAACATTACCAGCCTCCCAAAGCTACTCCCACGGGTAGAAATTAGCAAATCAAGTAACCAAACATATACCAGTACTGGTGGAAAACATATTTAATCGGTGTACATGAATCCCTGTACAGTCAACAGGTCAGAAAATGCTTAGCTCACTAATGTTTAGACTTGTTTTGATAGCCATTGTAAAGTTAAAATAAAACAAAACAGACATCTTGTATATTGTATTTGATGAACAATAAATGATTGTTCAAATACATCACGGCATTAGTAATTAGAAGGGTCCAGTCAGTATTGTGCAAACAGAAAGACTTTATTTTAGATTTGTGATTACCATGGAAGAATACCAAAAGAATATCAACATTGAAAGTAGGAACTTGGAATGTAAGAATTGAGTGGGGATGGAAAATTTGATAATATTAAGAATGAAATGAGAAGATTAAATATTAACCTGTTAGGTGTTGTGAGATCAGATGGACAGGAATGGGCATTATGACATCTGAGGAATATGAAATAATCTATTCTGGTGGAGAGAAACAACAGCGAGGAGTAGCAATTATAATGGATACAGAGAGAGCACAATCGATTAAAGGATATTGGACTATCAGACAGAGTGTTACTGGTAAAGTTGAGTGGAAGACCTTATGATGTCAACGTCATACCAGTTTATGCACCAACAGCAGACAGTAGTGATGAAAACATTGATGAATTTTATAGTCATTTAGAGAAAGCCTTCAAGAAATGCAAGAATTCTGAAGTAAATATCATAATGGGTGACTTGAATGCCAAAGTTGGAAATCAACAGGACGGATGCGTAGTGGGCAAGTATGGACTAGGGGAACAGAATGAAAGAGGTTGCATATTAGTACAGTGGGCAAAAGAGCAAGATTTGATTATTGGAAACACCTGGTATCAACAGCACCCAAGGAGATTATGAACATGGAGGAGTCCTGATCACAAGATTTAGAAACCAGATTGATTACATCCTCATCAACAGAAAATTTCGAAATGCCTTAAAAGTCACAAAAACTATACCAACCGCAGACTGCTACAGCGACCATAGATTAATCTTAAGTATTTTACATATAAAATTAAAGAAAGTCAAATATTCACTAAGAAACAAAGAAATAAAGATAATAGGATGCAAGAAATGGATGACGGAAGACATCTTAAAACTCATGGAAGTAAGAAGAAATAACAAGGAAAAATATGAAGAGATTCATAGGAAAATTAGGAAGCTATGCAAAGAGGCAAAAGAAACATGGCTTGAGGAAAATTGCAAGGAAATTGAACACCAACACAACACCCGGAATACCAAATTAATGCACAAAAGAATTAATGACAGCACTAACAAAAGAACACACATCAACGGGTTGCCTAAAAACCAAAGATGGCAAAATCATAATAGAAAAAGATCTAATTTTACATGCGTGGTCAGATTATGTGAAAGACCTATATGATGATACAAGAGAAGAACAATAAGATTATCGGAATAATAATGAAGGACCATCAATTTTGAAGATAGAAGTTCAGAATGCTCTTAACCATATGAAAACTGGCAAGACCCCAAGTACAGATAACATCACAGTAGAAATGATCAATGCCTTAGAAGAATATGGAATAGACCAAGTCATCAGACTGCCGAACGCAATATACAATACTGGATATATACCTCCTGAATTATGTAATTCTATATTTATTGCAATCCCGAAGAAATCAGGAGCCATGGAATGCGATCAACATAGAACAATTAATATAATGAGCCACATCACAAAGATTCTGCTGAGAATTATCATGCAAAGATTTAGGAAGAAAATACAACCTGAAATAGGAGAAGAACAATGTGGGTTTGTAGAAGGCAAGGGCACAGTAAATGCTGTGTATATACTGAGAACAGTAATTGAGCGTTCTTTAGAAGTAAACAAGGATCTATATCTTTGCTTTATTGATTACACAAAGGTTTTCGATAAAGTGAGACTTGTCGACATGATAAGGATGCTTGAAGATCTACGAATTGATGGACAAGACCTTAGACTTGTAAAAATCATATATTGGAAACAACAAGCTGCCATAAGAGTTGATAATGAAGTAGACCAATATCAGCCTATTAAGAGAGGTGTGAGACAGAGATGTGTAATGTCTCCAGATCTGTTTTCCCTCTACAGTGAAAGTATTTTCAGAAATATTGAAGATATGGAAGGAATCAACATTGGGGGAAGATACATCAATAACATTAGATATGCAGACGATACAGTCTTGATTGCAGACAATGAACAGGACCTGCAAAATTTAGTAGATGCGGTTGTTGCACACAGTGAACAACTAGTGTTAGAACTGAATATCCGGGAAGGTTAACCCGGTCAACAAATGCCCGCAGAAGTCGGATGTGTCGGCCTAAAGGCGCAAGAACGCAGCTCTGCTGTAAACAGGCACAATGCAGTCACATCCGGAAAAAAAATCCGGATGAACGAGAAGAAGAAGAAGAAGAACTGAATATTAAGAAGACAGATTATAGTCGTCACTGGGAAGAAGGAAAAACCACAATGTGATATACGAGTAGATGGGCATATGTGAATCGATACTGTTATCTCGGCACAGTCATGACATCTGATGGGAGATACCTTGAAGAGATTAGAACAAGAACTGCCATTGCGAAGGTAGCCTTTTGCGAGATGAAAAAACATACTGACCAATAAAAAGATATCAATTGAAACGAGAAAAAAAGTGTTGAGGTGCTACATAGAACCTGTGCTTTTGTATGGATGGGAAGCGTGGACAACAAGCAGTCAAGCTGAAAAACAGCTGATAGCTGTGGAAATGTGGTTTCTGAGGAAAATGCAAAGAATACCATGGACGGACAGAAAAACCAATGAGCAAGTCCTTCAAGAGACAAATGAAGATTAGCTTTGCACCTAATCAGTATAAGCTTGGCCTGGTATAGACCCTGTTTAATCAAACTACACTGATTAGTCATTAGACATAGTCAAAAATTTTTGGGCATGTTATGAGAAGAAATTACTTGGAGAACTTGGTGACAACTGGCAAGATCGAAGGGAAGAGACCAAGGGGAAGACCGAGAAGTAAATACCTGGATGGATTGGCCACATGGCATGGTCGAGACAGGAACACGGAGCTGATCCACGATTCTGGTGATCGAGTGAGATGGCAGAACATGACCGCCCACGCTTATCGGCATAGCACATAAAAAAAGTCGCTTAAAAGTCGACAGGGTCGACTTCATTGCACCAGGTTTGATCCCATATGGCTCGGTCTCTTTCCGCAGCGCGGAAAAGCGTCGCACAAAACACAAACTCCGTGGCTTTTAGCGACGACCCACAGGAGTCTCCGAAACATTTAACTCGTAAACCGAAGGACGCGGCCCGGAATCGAACCCACAACCTTCGGTGCACGAGTCAAACGGCTTGACCACTGGAAAACTGATGCACCAAATTCAAACAATATCAGTGATTATGTGTTTGAAGTATTTAAGCCCTAGTGTAATCCATTTATTCATTTCTTATGATATGTAACTGTGCAGTATGCACCAGACGAGATGCAGCAAAATATGCCAGGCAATAAAACTGTACAATATATTGTTTGTGGCTTCTGTGTTTAAACTAGAAATATATTAATTTTGATTTCTGTTTAATTCCAGCTTTAGCTCTAAAACACTCCAACATTATAACTGTGTGCCTGAACAAATCCCCCATATCTCCCATCGAATGTTAATTGGTCTAAAAATATGGGGCTAGCACCAAATACCCAGTACAGCTCATGGTGTGAGAGCTGGTCCTTGACTTGACTTTCACAGATGTGATGTTTATGGTTGTTGTGTTCCTCTTTACTTTCACGGATGTGATGTTTATGGTTGTTGTGTTCCTCTTTACTCAACACTCGTTAGTCTCTAATGATGGGGTATCACAGTGAACAGGCTATCACAGTGATCTTGACAGGAACAGCCGCAAAGCATGTGTCAAAATATCTCTGGTAGATAACTCAATGAAGGTGATGGTGGCCAACTATGTTTGCTTGGCCGGTCTTCCCTGCCCTAACAGCCAGTGTAATCCATTTCTGTATAGAGTATACACTACATACTATGTATATACAATTGTGTCGGTATGCCCAATATTTCAGCCTGTACATTTACAATTAATGATGACAATCACAACTTATTAAAAACTCACACAGAATAACATTGCCACACTAGTCTATCACATGTACTTTGGCAACTGTTACAGCCACAGTCTGACAGGGAAGCAAGGATGCCGACTGAGCTCTCCAGGGGTTTCATGAATGAGTGAACATTTGTTTGCTTTGTGTATGTGTGTGTGTTATTTTCTGGTATGAAATAATAGTTTAGTTTACCATATGTCAAACTGAGTTGGTTAACTTGGTTAGCTAACTTTGTTTAACTTATGATAGAATAGCCCGAGTTGTGTGCTCTTGTGAGATAAATTAGAAATTGTTATTCTTTGTAACAGACATTAATGTAATACAACATTATGAATAATAGTACAATTATTGACATTTGCAATGTAAACAAAGTTTGTTGACTATGCTTCTTCTTGTTTTCACTGTTGATTATGCTAAAGCTGAGTGGCTCTGTGATCAATGGCTGACTAAAAATGTCTTTGGTTCACTTACTGGGGTGGAGATAATAGTAAAGGACATTCTTCTTTGAAGCAGTAAGTAAGTAAATCTTTATTTTCCAAGGGTTAAGAATTGGGCACACAGGCCCGTCTGATATTCTGCCCTTCTTCTCTATTTCCTCAGTAATGACCCACTACATAACTTGTAGTGTTTTTGATTTTGTTGCAGGATAATATTCTTTGAATATTTAAGTTTCATCTCTTGGGTTTTCTTTGGTTCACTTACTGGGGTGGAGATAATTTCTTCTTTGAAGCAGCAATGTTGTTTGTCCATCAAGAATGATGATGACCATTCATTTCATCCAGTGGGGTTGAAGGTATGGAGCGGTGGGTTCTAAGATGGCTGATAAGGCCTATTTTGGCTCGAAATGTTCTTTGACAATGTGGGCAAAGAATGTTTTACGTTTCTGGAGGATGATTTCCTGCAGTGGTTTTTCTGTCCTGCCTTTTCTTCACAGCTCTTGCAGTCCTGGTTGCCTCACATATGACTGCACCCTTGCGTAATGATGCACGCCACGAATTTCGGTCTCTGGCTGCAGCCTTCCAGGTGTCATGATGAATTTCAAAAGCATTCAGTGAGACTTTTAGAGTGTCTTTAAAGCGTTTCCTCTGGCCACCTTGGGAGCGTTTACCACAACGCAGTTCGCTGTAAAAAATTTTGTTTAGGGAGCCTGTGATCTGGCATGCGAGTCAAGTGTCAAGTGACCAGCCCAGGGAATCTGAT
Source organism: Cepaea hortensis (assembly GCA_963921405.1). Lineage (NCBI taxonomy): Eukaryota > Metazoa > Mollusca > Gastropoda > Stylommatophora > Helicidae > Cepaea > Cepaea hortensis. The sequence continues at coordinate 494,546,345 of OY992876.1, read as the reverse complement.
TCTTCATCAGTAGAGTGTGGATACTGGGCATGGACGCTCTTTCTAGGACTTCAGTGTCTGGAATCTTGTCTTGTCATTTAATCTTCAGTAGCTTCCTTAGGCAGACTGTGTGGAAGTGGTTTAATTTCCTAGCATGTCACTGATAAACAGTCCAGGTTTCACAAGCATATAGCAGTGTGGATAATACAACTGCCTTGTAGACTTTTAGCTTTGTTTGCAGGCTTATTCCATTTCTGTTCCATACATTCTTGTACAGTCTGCCAAAGGCCGCACTGGCCTTGGAGATTCTTGCATTCACTTCGTCATCAATTGTGGCAGCTTGTGACACAGTGCTGCCAAGATAGGTGAATTTGTCCACAACACTTAGTCTATGATCATTCACTTTGATATTCGGCACAGTGTGATTATTCCCTGGAGCTGACTGGTACATAACTACAGTCTTCTCCAAGTTGATATTGAGCCCAAAGTTGGCACAGGCATGTGAGAAAGCTGAAACATTGTTGCATGTCCGCCTCTGAGTTGGCATATAGAGCGCAATCATCAGCAAACAGGAGCTCTCTGACGGTGTCGCTGTTAATTTTGGTTTTAGCTTTCAGCCTTCTGAGATTGAATTACTTTCCATCCCTACGGTAGTTGATGTCTATTCCAATGCCATCGTTCTCGAAGGCATTCATCAACATGGCTGAAAACATGAGGCTGAACAATGTTGGTTCCAGGACACATCCTTGCTTCACTCCATTGGTGACAGGAAAGGGTTCAGACAGTTCACTATTTTCCTGTACTCTTGCCTTCATGCCATCATGAAATAGCCGCACTATTTGGACGAACTTTCGTGGACAGCCATATTTTGCCATAATCTTCTACAGTCCTTCTCTGCTGACTGTATCAAAAGCCTTGGTATGGTCAATGAAAGTGGAGAACATTTCGCTGTTCTGTTCCTGACTTTTTCTTGCAGCTGCCTTGCAGCGAAAATCATGTCAATAGTTCCACGTTCTTTTCTGAAGCCACACTGACTCTCAGGAAGAATACCTTGATCGAGATGGGCGGTGAGGCGATTGAGAAGAATTCTGGCGAGTACCTTCCCTGCAATTGAAAGCAAGGAGATGCCTCAGTGGTTGTCACAGGATTGGCGGTTTCCTTTACGTTTGTAAAGGTGGGCTATTGACGCGTTCTTGAAATCTTGTGGCATGGTCTCGTTCACCCATATGTTTGTAAAGACTTGGTGAAGCTGCTCTGTTAGGACCGGCCCACCTGCCTTGTATATCTCTGCTGGGATGGAGTCAGGACCAGGTACCTTGCCGCTGGAGAGTTGCTGGATGGCTTTGTTTACTTCCACTATGGTTGGCAGGTCATCAAGTGTCTCATTGCTGAGAACTTGAGGAAGGCAGTTGATGGTTTCATCATCGAAGAAGGAAGTTGCATTTAAGATGTTGCTGAAATGCTCTGCCCAGCGTTGAAGGATTTCTTTCTTATCGGTGACCAATTCCCCCCCCCCCCCCCCCCCCCATCTGCACTGAGGAGGGGAACTATGCCTGGTGATGTAGGACCATAGACCGCTTTCAGTGAGTCATAGAAGTTTTTCATATCATGTCTGTCAGCAAAGCCCTGAATTTCATCAGCTTTGCTGCTCAGCCAGGAGTCCCACATGTGCCGAAGTTTCTGCTGCACTACTCTCTGAATGTTCTTGACGGAATCTTTTTTTTAATGTTGACTTTGGGTCATTCAAATGTGCCTTGAGGAGAAGATGTTTCTCGGCCAGCAATTGGTTGATGTCTTCGGAATTTTCATCAAACCAGTCTTTATGCTTTCGGGAGGCTGGACCCAGGATTTCCATAGCAGTGTTGTAAATTATGTCCTTTAGGGCTCTCTATTCTGTTTCTGTATCCTGTTTAGCTGCAGTATTGGGCTTGAGGCGGTCTTCCAGCATATTTTCAAATGACTGCTGCATTTTCTTGCTGTTTAGGCGGGTGACATTTAGCTTTTTTGCATTTTCACCCCTTGAGGACGCCGAGGTGGCCTGATGTGAATGTTTATTTTCGAATAAATGAGACGATGGTCTGTCCAACATTCGGCACCACTCATGGATTTTGTCACTCGAACATCTTGTTTGTCACTCCTCCTGACGATGACATAGTCAATGAGGTGCCAGTGTTTCGAGCAAGGGTGCATCCACGATGTCCTATTTCTCATGGGGAAACGGAAAATTGTGTTCGTAATCAGGAGATCATGTTTGGCACATGTCTGAAGGAGGAGTCCATTGCTGTTACAATTTCCGACTCCATGCTTTCCTATAATGCCACTCAAAGAGGTGGTGTCCATGCCTACTCTGGCATTGAAATCCCCAAGGAGTATAAGTTTTGTCTCCTTTGGGAACAGATGTTAATACATTGTGCAGGTCCTCATAGAACTTGTTCTTGACATCATCTTCGTTGGTCATAGTTGGTGCGTAGACACTCACAATGGTTGCATGCTTCCTTCCATTCAGCAGGGGCAACTTAATGGTCATGAGCCTGTCGTTTATAGCCTTTGGAAATCCAGCTAATTTGCCGACCAGGGCCGACTTATTGGCAAATCCCACACCGGATTGGCGTCTTTCCTCACTTTTCCTTCCACTCCAGAAAATGTGTAGCCGGCACCTATTTCACAGATTTGGCCTTCTTCTGCAAATCGTGTCTCGCTCAAGGCTGCAATGTCCATGTTGTACCTGCCCAGCTTTCTCCCAATCAGTGCTGTTCGTCTCTCTGGACCCGACGCGCCATCTCTGTCAAGTAGGTGCGTACATTCCAAGTTCCAGTTGTTAAGGGAATATGGTTTACTCTTTTAGCTTTGCTTGTTTTATCTTTGCTTGTATGTCGACCGCAGTTAGGGTACCCACCAACCGCGGCTAGCTGGTTAGGTAGTGATGGAGCAGACAATGTTTAGGGCACCTTTTCTAGCCCCTTCCTCATGCTATGGAGGTGAGCAGTGTGTTCCTATGGGGGGCTGCTCAGTCGCTCAGGGAGCTGCCGAATCCCACTGCTATTCCGGTCAGTAGAAGACGACCATATGGCCTGAGCCGCCTGTGTGCAGGTCTGCGACTTTGGCTGCCAGCGTACCCACGCCTGCCGCTTCGTTACTCACCCATCGCCACAGGGCTTGAATGTGATGTATGACGTTGGATGAAGAATAACTTGCGCGATGACTTAGATTAAAGTGAGGAAGAGTTGTGCAATTTGTCGACCTCACTCTCTCGCCTGAGTCCATCTGAGTCCAGTGGCAAGACAAGTCGAGACGACTAAAGACGAATACAGGTGCAGTGGATGACCAGGGCGCTCTACGTGCCTTGCCATGCTCATTACGTTCCACAACACTTTGCAGGTAAACGCCGTCTTGCCCGTTGAATCAAAGCAGCAATGACCCACTACATAACTTGTAGTGTTATTGATTGTTTTGCAGGATAATATTCTTTGAATATTTAAGTTTCATCTCTTGGTTTTCAAAACACTGTTCTCTTGGAGTGTGGCTGGCATGGCTGTTGTTACAGATGTTTCGTGGCAAACTTGTATTTGATCAGCTTTCTATTACAGCTATTCTCTTACAATAAAATAAAGTGTTTGTAGTGGTGGTTGGTAGCCATGATAGTGAAGTGACTAGCATGCTTGCCTACTGGCCTGGGGATCATGTATTTGAATACACATAAGTGTATTTGTTGTTTACATTGACCTGTCTCCAAAGTCAACCATCCTAAAACAGGTAAAAGGAAATGTCTTGGGAAGTAAAGGCAGCCCACTTGATATTGACCACATCACCCACCGAGTGCTGATTGGTCTATAAATTGTGGGGCTGGCACCATAAACCCATTACACCTCCTGGCATCTAAAAAGGTCCTTTACTTTAGTGACTTATTTGTAGTGGTTTTTCTCTTTGTGCCCTGTAAGCATTTTAATATAACTCTACTTTCTGGAAGCTCACAAATTTGTTCAAACTTTGTTATATATCCTGGAAAATGACAGCTGTTGTCTTGGCCTCTGATCTGGTTGAATTATAAGAATAAAAGCGATATTGTATTGAGATTGTATTGTATTGTATTGTATATATATGTATTGAGAAAATCATGTTTTAATTTTCTGTAGCCCAATGTCACAATAGTGAATCCACTTCTTTTTTCTGAGAACTTTTTTCATAATCCGAAGGTGTGTCTTTGACATATGAGAACAGCCATAATTGCTTATAAAATATACTCATGTTGTAAATGTTCAGTATTGGATAATCTGAGTAATCTTGCATGTATGCATCTGTTATACTGAATAAAATGGTTGTACACAAAAGTATACACATTTGAGATGATTTATAATTACACAAAGAATTATCAACAATAGTAAAATGGTTATTGTAAATCCTACAGAAGACTGGGTTTTAATTCTTAAGGCTGATGCACTGGTGTTTATTTCATCTATGCATCTTTCAAGGCTTGCATCTATTTGTTACTTTGAAGTTATTTTATTCAATTTAAACTGGTTATTAGAAACACAACGTAAAGACACACCAAGAAAGAAAATGTTACACATAATGATAGCATTAATGCGTCTTTTATTCACGATGGAGATGTGAAATGCACTAACTTAATAAATATGGGCTAGAAACCTTTGAAATAGGTTTTATATGGTGTATTATTTAGTAACTTGGCAGAAATTATCATGTATAAAAGAGGTGTAGCATTTGAAGCTGTGGTGTGTCCCCAGATCACAAACTATATTAACAATACATGAGAAACCTTATACTAGGGCGAGTCAATAAGTAAGTCACATAGTTCTGTGGGATGGCAGATAAATGTAGTTGGTGTTTTCTACAGGTGTCATTAGGTGACAGCAACATCAAACTTTATATTCCCATTTGTCAGGTGGCGCTAGTTGTCTCATGTGCATGCGCAGCGCATAAACAAAATGTTGACTGTACTTACGGAGTGTCCGACCAAAGAGCAATGTGCTGTTGTGTATTTTATGTGGGCAAAAGGACTGCCCGCCAAGGACATTCATAAGGAAATGCTTCCTGTTTATGTTGACAAATGTGTTTTCCCCTTAAAGCGGTGCATAGCTAGGTTGAAAAATGTTCTCAAGTACGCTCTAAAATTGTTGATGAAATCCGATCTGGTCGTCCTGTTGAGATCGCAACAGAAGCATCCGTGGGTGGAGGAGATGATTAGAGGTGACTAGGGAGTAATGATAGACTCTATAGCATCTGCAATAGGGTGCTCACGTGGTGCAGCATAATGCATAATTGATTGAAATTTAAGAAACTGTGCTCAAGGTGGGTACCCAGACAATTGAAGGAGGAACACAAAATGAACCCGATTTGGCCTGTCCTTGCATCATCTCTGTCGGTCGATACAAAGATGAAGGAGAAGACATGCTGAACAGAATTGTTACTGGGGACGAATCATGGGTGCATCACTACCAGCTCGAATCAAAGCATGTTTCAATGCAATGGAAACATCCTTCTTTGTTTTGTGTCCAAAAATTCAAGGTTACTCCATCGGCAGGGAAGGTTATACTAACAGTGTTCTGGGATTGTCAAGGAGTGCTTTTCACCAATTTCAAGAAGAAAGGTGACAATGTGAATTCTGAACGTACTGTGAAGTTCTAACGATGCTTCATGATGCGATTCGAAGAAAACGCCCAGGACTGCTGATTAGAGGAGTGTTGCTTCTTCATGACGATGCCAGACCACATACGACTCGATTAACTCAGGAGAAGATTAACCAACTAAGGCGGGAAGTTCTGGAACATCCACCTTACAGCCCAGACTTTGCCCCTAGTGATTTCCACCTTTTTGGGCTACTGACAACCCACCTTAGCAGGAGACATTTCGCGAATGACGCCGAAGTTTAATGTGAAGTGAAAACATGGTTTAGAAAACAGAGCACGCAGTTCTATGCATCCATATTGGGAGGACTGATATGACGATGGTATAAGTGCATCAATGTTGGTGGAAATTATGTTGAGAAATAAATGGACAATGTGTGTACAAAAATAAACTGGTTTCAAGTTATCATATTTAATTATTTTTCTACAGCCATTTTTGACTTACTTATTGACTTCCCCACTCGGTTATGATGTTTAATGTGTAGTTATTGTTTACATATGTAGCATGTAGGTCTACAAGGTGTGGACCGCGCGTGGGCCTGCAACCAGCAGGGTTATGATCGGCTGGCCCCCTCCCAGGAGGGGTGAAAATTAGTAGCCTGCCGATGACCGGCAGACTACACAAGTCAACCCCACCTCCACGTGGTGTAGACTTGGAAACCATGACCGTGAGGTCATGGGCTAACGGGACAATGGCTCGCCATAGAGGATGGACTCCCTATGGTCAGATGTTTGTCCTAAACCTGCGACTGACCTAGCAAGCCGGCAGGGGATCTTCATACTGCTCGTAGAAAAACTAAAGTATAAACGGACTGGCCCAAATGGATATAGACCCAGCAATTTTAATGGACTACGAGATAGATCAGCGATTTAAAAAAAAAATAGGCACAATGAACGTCTGCGGTTTTAATAATAAAGAAGAACTTATAGAAACAATGGAAGAGAGGACAATTGGACTTATGGGAATAGTGGACACCAGAATAAAATGGGGAAGGATGCAAGGAGATCCACTGCAGTTACACGTTTGTCTACTCTGAAGTGAAACAGCAAGAAAGTGCAAGACACTGTGTGGGAATAGTCATTGAACCACGGCTAGCAAGAGGAATACTAGACATAAAATATATATATCAGAAAGAATCATAACAGTGAGAATAAAAGAACAAACAATTACAACACATGTACAAATATACACACCATGTAATATAAACAATAATGAGCAAGAATGCGAGGAATTCTACGAAGACATCCATGACGTGCTAAATAAAATAGATAAGCAGGACAACATCATAGTTATGGGAGACTTCAATGCAAGACTAGGACCTAACAGAGTGGGCATAGAATAACATCTGGGAGCATGTGGAGACAAGCAAAATGAAAGGAATGATAACGGAAGTAGACTATTGGAGCTTTGCAGCCAACACGACCTCTATATAACAAACACATTCTATAAACATAAAGATTCACAAGTATACACATGATATAAATGGAACGATCTAGATACTAAAAGCCAAATTGATTTTATATTAACAAGAAATAACAGAAAGAGAAATATATTAGATACAAGGGCAGTGCCCAACTTAAGTATGAACACAGACCACAAAGCAGTTGTTGCCACAATAAGAACCATCAGTGGAAGAAAGCAAAGACCAAGAAAATACATGCCATGCGAATCAGTAAACTTAAAAAGCCTCAAAGACGAGGCAGTGAGGGAAAATTATGAGAAAGAACTGAAATCTTTGTAAAATTACCTATAGAAAGTAAGACAGTGGAAGAAGAATGGGAGATGTTCAAATCAAGCATTTTAAATACTGCAAAAATAACATGAACGTCGAAAAAAAAAAAACGCAAAACACGGATCAAGAAAATAAGAAGTTGGTGGAACGCAGAAGTAAAGAAAGCTGTAAAAGACAAAAGGGTAAAATATAAAAAGTGGTCAAAGAGCAAACAGGCATGAGATTACATAAAATATAGAATTTCGAGAAGACATGTGAATAGAATAGTAAAGAGAGAAAAAGAAAAAGACTGGGAGGAGTATGGAGAAACCCTAAATAGAAACTACTAGTCCTCCGAAGTCGGAGAGTGTCTGCCTGTACGGCGAGGAACCACCAGTCTGCACACCAATAAGCCAGACATGGGATAACGGATACTCACGCAAACCTCAGGTCCTATACGACATCACACTGATGTTGGACAACAGGATGTATTCATCCGACATACAGGACTTCACCTTGGAGCTCAAGCCAATGAACTCAAGCAAGCAAGCAGAAACTACAAGGAGGCAACTAGAAACTTCTACAAAAAGATAATTGCAATGAGAACCAGAGGAGAACCCTTTGACCCAACTGAAATAATTAACAGCGAAAATGGAGAACCAATAAATGAACAAAAACAAATCCTAATAAGATGGAAACAGTACTTCCAACAACTTCTCAATATCCCATCAGATGTCACAGGAATTCAAGAAACTGACGCAGCTGCCACCGAAGAACTAGAACCAGACATACTGAAAGAAGAAATTATAGAAGCCATCAGATTAGCCCCATTGAACAAATCACCAGGACAAGATGAAATACCAAATGAACTAGTTAAAGCAGCAAGAGAAGTAGGAACAGCATAGCTACATAGACTATTCAGCCATATTTTGTTACAACAAAAGACACCACGAGACTGGAGAAACGCCATAATTATCCAGATTTGTTTAAACAAAGGCAGTAAAAGAGACTGCATAGAATACAGAGGCGTTTCACTGTTGAGTCATACTGGGAAAATATTTTGCAAAATTCTTGAAAAAAGATTACGAACTACTTCAGAACGCCAGCTACGCGAAACACAACTTGGATTAAGGAAAAACAAAGGATGCACAGATGCCATTTTTGCTCTTAGACAACTTATAGAAAAACATTCTTTACAAATGCTTTCGCAGTACTAGTAGCTCATCTTGTGGCGATCCAAGAATTTTACAACTAACGCCGCAAAACAAATGCCCCCGTTTGTCCCTGTTAATCATTACTTCTAGTTCTGAAAATCAACAAAATGGATCCGAGGTCCTATTCCACTATTCCATGCACCATTGTTCAGGCAGCCGAGGACTGCTTTGAACACTCTAATTGTTTTTCAAAGTAAACGCTCTCGCCTCACAGGACGCTCAGCAAAGAGCACACACGGGAGAGTGCTGGAAGTTGGTAGGGCAGGAACACCGGGAAGGGAGCTGGCGCAAGCCTGACCGCACCTGAGATCCAACTACGAGCTTTTTAACTGCAACAACTTTAACCCTACCAGACCTGAGGCCCTGAACCTAACTGTCCCTATTACCTGGGCTCCTGAGCATTAAAGAGGAAAAAAAACAACATTATGTAGAAAAATGTTAGTTACGTGCAATAAAAGATTTAGAAATGCTTTAATTAATGTAAAGACAATGCCTGGTGCTGACTGTAATAGTGATCATGTACCACTATGTGGACAAAGAAAAGTAAGATTAAAGAGAGGGGACAAAATGGTTAAGAACATGAGACTTAATAAAGAGGTTCTGAAAATAGATAAAGAAATGCTGAACAATACAGAGTGACTGTGAAAAATAGGTACAATGCAATAACTAAAATACAGAGTATAGATGAACAATGGGAAATGTTAAGGGACTCCATTCATCAAACTAGCAAAGAAGTATTACCGGAGAGAGGCAAAATAGCTAAGAAAAAATGGATGAATGAAGATATCTTAAAACTGATGGACAAAAGAAAACAGAGTAAAAATGACAAACAAGAATACGCTAAGATAAATAAAGAAATAAAAGATAAATGTGGGAAGGCTAAAGAAAGTTGGTTAAACGAGCAATGCAAAAAAATTGAATTAAATTCCATTAAAGATACAAAAAATATGCACTGGCAAATCAGTGAGCTTACAGGAAGAAAAATAAGAATAAATACAAGGTGTTTGAAATCAAAAACAGGAAAGATAATATTAGAGGAGGATACTATAATGAAGAGGTGGAATGAGTATATAAGAGAATTATATGAAGGAGAAAGGGAAGAATTAACAGAAGATAGTAACTTAGAAGGTCCACCTATTCTGAAAGAAGAAGTCGCTGACGCTATGAAACGTATGAAGAAAGGAAAAACAGCTGGGCCAGATGAAATCACAATAGAAGAATTAGAAGTATTGGGAGAATTTGGAGTAGATATATTAACCAAAATGTTGAATGATATTTACAGCAGTGGATATTTACCCAGTGATATGCTGAAATCTGTATTTATAGCTATACCAAAAAGACCAGGAGCAATTGATTGTGAAGATTTTCGTACAATTAACCTTATAAACCATATCACTAAGCTTCTACTCAGAATCATAATGAGAAGAACCAAAAAGAAAATAAAAATGGAAATTAGTGAAGAACAGTATGGATTTGTGGAAGGAAAGGGCACAAACAATGCAATTTATACATTACGGACACTAATAGAAAGGTCAATAGAGAAACAGAGAGACATATATTTGTGCTTCGTAGATTATACTAAGGCATTTGATAAAGTAAAACATGATGAACTAATTAAAATGTTGGAAGATATCAATATTGATGGAAAAGATTTAAGAATAATAAAGAATGTTTACTGGAACCAAGTAGCAGCAATTAAAATGGGAAATTGAGAGGGTAGTTACGAACAGATAAAGCTAGGAGTACGACAAGGGTATGTCTTGTCACCAGATCTTTTCTCCCTGTATAGCGAAGTAATAATGAGAGAGATCAAAGAGATGCCAGGAATACTAGTTGGAGGTTATAATATAAATAATATACGCTATGCAGATGACACAGTATTGGTGGCGGATAATTCAACAGACCTACAACAATTATTAGACGTTGTAGTAATAGAGAGTGCAAGGAAAGGACTCTCCTTGAATATCAAGAAAACAGTAACAATGGTAATATCAAAGAAAATGGTGACACCAAAATGTGACACAGAAATAGAAGGGAAAATCCTTAACCAAGTGGATAATTTTAGATACCTAGGGGTATTTATAACATCAGATAGAAGAGGTACAACAGAGATTAGGAGCAGAATAGGGCAGGCAAAAGCCGCATTTCAGAAAATGAAGAGTATCTTATGCAATAGGTCACTGTCACTGAATGTAAGAAAGAGAGTGCTGAAATGCTATGTAGAACCAGTTTTGCTGTATGGCAGTGAATCTTGGAATGTAAATGAACAAATTAAGAAGAAATTAGAAGCAACAGAGATGTGTTTCCTGAGACGAATGTTACGAATTCCTTGGACTGCCAGAGTAACTAACGATGACTGCCTGAAACAGGCTAATGAAACTAGAACATTATATACAACATTAAGACAGAGACAAACATCTTTCTTCGGTCATGTGATGAGAAGAGTGGCATTGGAGAACATCGTAACAACTGGAAAGATCGAGGGGAAGAGAGGCAGAGGTAGACCAAGAGAAGTGATGCTGGATGGATTGAGACGGTGGCATGGAGGAATATCAGCAGCAGAGCTGATCCAGAAAACCAAAGACCGAGATCTATGGAGAGCCATGAACGCCTACGCCAGCCGGCACGGCACTTGATGATGATGACATGCAAACAAGTGGTTAGAATCAGATGTAACTTGGAGACGTTGTAGAAAATAGGTCTACCTTTCATCTAGCGCCAATATTCCACCTTTGTGTGCCAATCCAGTCTGAATAAACCAAAGTATCGATCACCTGTTGGACTGTGAAAAGCCTAGACCTACTTCGCTTTCTTGTTGAAGTGCTTGTTTCATCAGCCTACATTTCATTGGGAATTTTCAGAATTTTTTCGCGTTAAACCACACAAAGTCAATTCAAACCTATATATGGGGGAAGACATTTGCAATGGCTAACCATGAGGTTTGACCACGACTGGTTGGTTATTTTTAGTTTGTGGCGCTATTTTTTCACGTATTAGGCAAAATACCGAAAATTGGGTACAGCGGTAAAGCGGCAGATTAGGAAATTACCGAAAAATCAGTGCAGCGGTCTGGTAGGGTTAATATACGCTATTGGGGCTGGAATTATTGCGGCTGCTGGCACCAGACTTGCCCTCCAATAGATCCTCGTTAAATGGTTTAAAGTGTACTTATTCCACTTACGGGGTCTCGACAGAGTCCAATATTGCTAATTATTGTCACTACCTCCACGTGAGAGTTGGTAAATTGCGCGCCTTCTGCCTTCTTTGGATGTGGTAGCCGTTTCTCATGCTTCCTCTGCGGAATTGAACCCTGATTCCTCGTTACCTGCTACAGAAATTGTAGGCATGTCACATACTATCGAAATTTGATAGGGCAGTTATTTTAAAGATGCGTCGCTGGAACGTAAGGCCATGAACAGCACAAAGTTATCCAGAGTCACCAGTGGGAATACCGCACATCGCGAAGGATAACAACGATTGGATTTGAACTAATAAATTGCTCTTTCCGCTAGGGTCGGAGCTTGATAAGTATGTATTAGCTCTAGAATTGCCAAAGTTATCCACGTAGGATCGTGTCATCTAAGGAACCTCGATTGATTTAATGAGCCATTTGTGGTTTCACCGTGAGACAGCGTGAACTTAGACATGAATGGTGTCAGCAACTCACTTGCGACAGGTAGATATGGATCCCTTCTTTTGTACCACAAGACAAATGACAACTCGTACGTCGTACAAAAGGTATACAAATATGTTACAATTTATTTGGAGCGGGTAGTACATTTGCTCCGCGAGCGGATCATCACATTGGTAATAATCATCATGATATGTGATATGAATACATTGAACAAGATGATGTCAATGATTATATAGAAGCTAAGCACACGTCCTAATCTATTGTTACGGTCCCTAACTACAGATCACTCATAGCGAAAATACACGTCTATCATCTACCCCGTCAAGTCCCAGTCTGAGCTATCTTGGTGGCGAGTCCCGCCACAAGCAGTTCGCTCTCCGTGTATTCGCAAGTCTGCGTGCTGGGAGTCCCTGCACGCAGTTAGCTGCTGGTCACCTCCGTTAGCGTAACCAGTACTTGCGTGATCTATCCCATGTGCGGGGTTTTCCAAGTTCTGTACTGGGTAAGCCTGGCTTACGTTTACTGGTGTCCTCATTATGGACACGAGTGTCTCTGGGTAGAGAACTATTTATAGTTCTCACGCTGGCTTGTGTCCCTTCTGTCTGGTTTCCTCAATAGCTAAATACTCTCTATCGTCTTTAGCTCCCTGTCCATGGGTTCCTATTAGTTAACCCTTTCATAGCTCTTTGACACGCTCTCCCGCCTTCTGTGTTGTGTTACAAACTTTTTAGTCGTCGGTGTAACACAAGTAAGAATGTCATCATTTCGGGTCGTACTGAACGAGGTTCAGGCTAATATGTTTCTGACCCCAAAAATTAGGCTGTCTAATTTTATCAAAGAGCGTAGAAGTTGTCTAATTCTATTATGGGGATAGGACAAGATCTCTCCTCTCCTTCGTTACACTGTTCTACTCCTTCACTTGGCTAACTTAATGGCACACCACACTAGTACAGTTGGCAAGAGACTATGCTCATCTATCATTATATTTCTGGGAATTGTGTGAACCGAACCGTTGCCTTTTAGACCTGTTCTCATATTGCCAATAGCTGACAACCCAGACAACTTGACTCTGTTAGGAGTACACGACATGAATAATGAATATTCATGTTCCCATATAATATTTACCCCAACTAGTATACATGCTTATATGCCACTGTTCACCTTTTAGCTTCCGCTTGTGAAGAGATATTTAAGTGTTAAAGTAAGGCTTTCGAGATATTATTGTGTCCCCTGTTAGAATAGTTACTGTTCTTTGCAAATAATGATGTATGCCACTTTTATGTGTTCGTTTTCCTGTTTGTTTGCGTGTTTCTAATAAACTAAAGTGTATTTACCTTAAAGATATGTGTATGCGTTATAGTCTAAGTGTATGTGGTCTTTCGAGCGCCGTAAAGCGGTTTAAAGTAGTCACAAACGAGTATATAAAACTGATTCCTGACTACCAACCTGTTGTAAGATGCTCAAAAGCTATTTCCTATGTATTTAACTAAAGTATAGCAGTTACACAGATAAAATCTCAACAACACATTGTTTACACACATTGACACAGACGAATTACAACAAGTCGTGCGGCGAAAAAAAGAATTACCGCTACATGTTTCAATCTCATTATTTAATTTCATTCTCTCTCTCATTCATCCATTTTTCATTCATCTTTCATACGTCAATGATTTTAAAATATTGTTTCTGTCATTAAAATATGGTTCACAAAATCAGCATAGATGAACAAAATGTATACACGATAAATAGTTGGCTGAATTTAACACTTTTTCAAGCCGTATGACTGTGCTGTTCTTGTGCACTCGTCATAACTGTACAAAAATATACAAAATTATGCGGATTGTTTGCTATCAATCCTATGGGTGACGCTAATCTACTCTAAGTTGGTGTACTGTTGTAAATACTTTAAGGGAACTAACCTAACTAACTAATGAAAATGTGGAAAAGTGTGTTAGTTACCTTAATGGTGTTAATATGTTGGATGGTATGAATTTCTAAATGATGGGATTAATTTGGAAGTAATGTTTTTAATTAAATTAGTTTTATGACTAAATATGTTTACCTGGTGATAAACTAACCTAGTGTTTGTTAATTAGTACATATGATGTTTATGAAATTAACTTAGATATTAATGGTTTGTATATAGGTTCATAAATAAATGAGTTTCTAAATTAAATGACTTTTAACTGTCACATGTTATACACAAGGTTATCTAGATAATTTTACCTTTTACGAAATATGATGTTATGAACAACAGTTATAAAACAGATTATGTACATATCACATCTAATTTCTAACTAAGTAAACTATTTAATTACATCCAGGTACGTTGTAGAAGTCGCGTTGAGTGTTGAATCTCCTCGAAACATAATGTTCATGTAGGAAATGTCTTATTTACACGCTCTCTTCCTGGTTCATGTTCACGTCTCGTTCCACTGAAAGGTTGCATATATGGTGTTGAAGTAGATGACTTATTATGTGTCTATTCATTTCATTCATAATGACACAGTTCATATTACATAAGTTCAGCGACTGGCGATGGTAAACGCCTTACAATGTTTGTAATCACCACATAGGGCACTCGTTCACTATAGTGTTAATGTCTTTGGTGATACAGTATCGCTCTCTTCTCGTACTTCAGGTATTTCACTCTGGGACGGTCGACTTAAAATGTCCGCCACAAAGTTCATGCTCCCCTTTATGTGCTTAATTGTGAACGTATAATTTTGGAGGATCAAAGACCACCTGTAGATCCTGTTGTTGTGATGCACGCCAGATTGCATCACTGTTAATGGAGAATTGTCGGTTTAAATGACAAACTCTGTACCCACTAAGAAGCGATGAAGTTTCCTAATGCTTAATGCTTCTAACTCAGAGACTGAGTATCTTGATTCAGCGGGAGTAATTTTCCGACTTACATATACGATCGGATGAAAGGTTTCCTCATAGACTTGTCCTAAGACGCCAGAGATGTCAATGGTACTTGCGTCTGTACGAAGAAAATAGGTAAGCTTCGGATTAGGTAAACGCAAAATAGGTGAAACGCTAAACATTCGTTTCAACTTTGATAATACATCAATTAACAATGCATCCTGCACATTTAATTTCACAGATGCTTTCAAAATATTAGAAAAAACACTCGTAATTTCAGCTAAATTTGGTATAAATTTACTATAATAATTGACTAGACCAAGCAAGCATCATCAAATTCAAAACTTTAGTGACTATCTTTTCGTCTGTCTTAAGCTGGCGTCGAGTGATAGTGTGGCCAAGGAAATCAATCTCCTCCATTCCCAACTCAACTTTTGTTGGCTTCACTGTAAGACCGAATAATCGCAATCTATCGAAGACATGTCGCAGTTTCAGTAAGTGTGTTGTCCAGTCACTCGTATGGATGCAATTGTCATCAATGTATGTAGAAGTATTGGTCACCCCGTGTAAAAGGTCTCTAGTCAGTCGGACACATGTGGCAGAAGCATTTCGAAGGCCAAAAGGAAGGAATCGCCACTCATATAGACCTAGAGGTGTTGAAAACGCCGTGAGATGGATAGAAAGTGCTTTCATAGGGACCTGCCAATATCCCTTCGTTAGGTCAAGTTTAGAAAAGATACGAGATGTAGACATATCTAGAATGAGATCCTCACATGATGGGATTGGCTCGGCATCGATCTTGGTGATTTTATTTAAACGACGATAATCGACGCAGAGGCGGATCGTAGAGTCCTTCTTTTTTACAAGGACGATAGGAAAAGAGTATTCTGACTGTGACTTTTGGATTATTCCACTCGATTCAAGACTTAAAATTTCCTTGTCGAGGTTTTCCCTGTAGCTTAAAGGGATGGAATAAGGTCTGCATTTGATAGGAGTGTCATCAGTCAGAATAATGGAGTGTTCTATCCTGTCCGTCTTACCTGGGATGTCGGAAAAAATGTCTCTGTATTCCGTAACTAACTCTATGATTTGTAGTCGTTGCTCATCTGTGAGCTTCGGTTCTAACCGTATGCTATCAATTGTCCCAGTCGTGTCTACTGTCGGGACTGGTAATTCTATTCCATCGTCATCTGTCTGATTCAGTACTGTAGTTGTACTATCTGTGTGTTCTGTTTCCTGGCTAGGTGTGTTTGCGCTGTCGTCGTCCTGTGTCGCCCTATCTAGTGTAGTTGCGTTGGGTATGTCTGTCGTCGGGTTGCTTGGTGTGGATGCAATCTGTTCGTCTGTCGTCAGTTCTTGTCGTGAGAAATAGGGCTTCAGCATGTTGATATGAAATATCTTTAATTTTCCGTTTATCGATATTTCATAATCGACAACTGATATCTTTCGTACCACGTTGAATGGCCCTTGCCATGATTAAATTACGTTTGTCTGGTAGTAAGAGTAGTACCTTTTGATCGGGTTCAAGGTGTAGGGTTCTAGCCCCCTTATTTGCATAATCGCGGTACATATGGCCTTTCCTCTCCAAAGATGACTTGGCTATAACACACGCCTTCATGATTGTATCGCGTGTATCTGTTACCATGTCGTATGGTGTTACTGCGCTTGGACTTTCTACTGTGCTAGTGACTAGCTGATGGTAAATCGAGAGGGGTCCTCGAGGGTTCGCCCCATAAACTAACTCAAAAGGTGAGAACCCCGTACTTGAGTGCGGAATTTCTCGATAGGCAAACAGCACTGTTGGTAATAGAGTATCCCAATAAGCTGGGTTCTCTGCTGTTACCTTTGCCAGCATGTGTTTTAGATCTCCGTTAATCTTTTCTATAATTCCATTGCTCGCAGGGTGATACGGAGTTGCAAACTGTTGCTTAATTCCTAGCAATTTTGTTAGGGCTTGCGTAGCAGCCGAAATAAATCGAGTTCCTCGGTCGGATAAATTGGTGCGAGGGAACCCAAATCGACAAAATAGATGTAAAAAGACATTTGCTACATCTTTGGAGGTGATGTATTTTAGTGGCACCGCTTCGATCCACCTTGTACAGAGATCCACGATGGTTAGTATGAACCGGTTTCCTTTGCTGGACACCTGATTCAGGGGTCCAACAATATCCACCGCTACACTTTCGAATGGTCTAGAGGCCAATATTGAACGTTGGACCTCGGCCGTTACATGCTTTCCCTTTCTCACTAAATGTCGACAAATAGTACATGACCGACAAAAAGATTTAATATCGTTGCAAAACTTAGGCCAATAGAAATGTGACAAGATTCTGGCCCTAGTTTTGTCAAACGCCAAATGTCCAGCAAACGGTGACTCATGTGCGATTTTCATCACATCTTGTCGATGTTTTAACGGTAAAACCGTCTGCTGTAGTTCATGGTTATTGGTTGTATAATAACGCATGAGAATTCCATTATGCAAATTGAAATACCAAGATGCATTCTTCGTTACTTTAGCTCTCTCACCTAACAATCTAAAATAAGGTGCAATCGTTTGATCGTTGCGTTGTGCCTCGTTAAACTCTTGTCGAGTGTTATTATCACTAGTACTGTTGGGTGTTAACAACTGTAACATTTCATTTTGTAGGTCAGTTTGATGTGTTTGGGTAGCTGACCTAGTTACAGCATTAGCAGTATTGATCTGTTTCCAGGCTCTTATTTCATCATCAGTACAGTGTTTTAAGGATGGTAGGCACCCCAAAATTAGGTCAGTACAGGGCTTATGTAAAATCGCGCATGTAAACGTGCCAGAAAGGAACGGGGTGTTTATCCGGACTTTTGCCAACGGGTATTCTTCAATGTTGCCTGAAAAAGTGCGGCATTTCATAAACTCACTCGTGTAATCCTCTGGATTAACTAGTTCTTTTCTTACCCCAAGTAAAGTGCTCCCACTATCAATTAAACAATGACATGGCTTTTCGTTGACTAGTGCATCGTGGAACTTTAGGTTACCTCTGGAGGCTACAGCTAAATTTGCATCTTCGTTGGAAAATGGTACAACGTGACCACATTCCAGTTTACCGTCCGTATGAAACTGATGGCAAGTTAGACATTTACCAAAATCTAAAATATCAGTAGCTACCGCTACCCTTTCACACTCATTCGTTGGTAACAAATTCTCATTCTCACAACCCACTTCGCTCTCATCATGAGACGACGTATCTATCAGCACAGCATTACTGGCCTTCATTCTCTGTCTTCCCAAACATTTAGCCGAATAGTGCCTGTACGATGAACAAAAAAAAAAAAAAAACATTTAACAGCACGCCTGTATGAGTCTCGTTTGTTTTCCTGCTTCTTCATCATCATTTCAAGATGAGCAGGGTATGCTGGACTTTTATCACACATCGAGTACTGCGGATGATTTAATTTGCAGTAAATACACTGTGGTGGTTTCTGATACTTTTTATTTTGCTTTTGGTACCCTTTTTGATTGAAAGGTCTGCTTGGTTGGCTTTTAGCGAAAGCAGTAATTTCTGTATCATGAATAGAAGATTTAAATATGTCGCGATATGCCGAAAAATACGCTGACCCACGTTTCTCAAGTTCCAGAGATTCAATGTCTGACTGTTGGAGGAACTTAGCAAAAGGTGTAGGGACTGTGGATATTACTTTATCCATGACCATTAAATCTTGTAATCTATCAAAATTCTTACCTACTTTTGCCGCCTTAAACCATTTACTGAATGTACTCTGCACATTTGATACATAGTCTAAGAACGTTTCATTGGGTTTTGGCTTCATCTGTGAGTACTGGATCTGATATCCAGGAGCATCTAATAGAAAATGTTGCATTATCCTATCATGGATGTATTGATAGTTATTTCTGAGCTCTGTTGGTATAGCCTCAATGACCTTTAAGGGCTCCCCACTGAGATTTCTCATGTATATCATGGCCCAATCTTCTAATGGTATTTTCTGTACTCTAAACTGATATTCTATGTTCTCAGTCCATGCTGATATTGAATCCCCTAGACTGTAGGGCTTGATGACCCCTTTATATTTAGAGAATTTATTTTGCTCTTCCTGACTCTTCTGTTTACTGGCGGCTATCTGAGTGTTTGAGTCTACCTCCATCTCCTTCATTTTCAGTTTTGTTTGTGACTTTGCCTCTATTTGCTTTTGCTTGGTGGCGTCCTCCAACTCTATTTGATTTTGCTTTACTTCTAATTCTTTCTGTTTGTTGACTTGATCTAGTTCTAACTGTTTTTGCTTAGTGGCTTCCTCTAACTCCCTTATCTCTTTCTGATGCTGTCTTTCTAATGCTCTTTCGTCTCTCTCTAGAGCAGTTTTTCTCTCTGTGTCTTCTTTGTATTTCTGCTCTGCCCATTTTTCTAATTTCTCACCTGTGTAATTTAGTTCTTTTCCCGCTTGGATGAAATCACTTAGTGATGACATGATAAGGCTTTATGTTCTTCCTCACTGATATCAATACAATTTTATAGTTAACAGTGTTAGATGTTTACAATCACTCGCTTGCTGGGGGAAAAAAGGATGCGGAGTTAAGTGATGGTTATCAAAATTATTCAAAAATTATACTCATCTAATCTGATGAAAAATGCGCCCACTCGGGATGTTTCACCGCTGTCTTCGATACAAGCACTTGCTCAACTTGCTTGGACACTGATGTCTCTGTTTCATAGAGCACCAACAATTAGAAAAAACGCATGTGGTGCATAATACATGGTTATTAATTTATATAATGTATCTTTCTTATGGTCGATAAACTATGAATGCGATCTACATAACATGAATGATACAAATGATATGAATGTTATGATAGTAGTAATGATTCGTCAGATGGATTGTGAAATGAAGTGTCAATTGTCGTCTTGTCCTCGTTCACTACCGTCTCTGAATACACTGTACTGTACGAACTTAGCTTCACTTTTAAAATTATTTCCCTTGTGCAAATGGAAACTGATTTTGCACAGGTACATTGATGGATTCGATGACTGTTGACATTATGAATGAGTACAAGACATATTGCAACAATGAATGTTAAACTTGTAACTTTGATACATGTTTCTCATTTACTTACATCACAATTTAAGTTTCATAAATTTTACATGAAATGTCTCACTAAATTGCACTTATACATGGTAATTTAAAGCGCTGACACAATGAAAACTTTTGGATCTTATTGATTCAATTGTGTGGTTATTTGATGGTAAATATGCTTGAAGGTGGTACAAGCCCCACTTTTAATAACAATTTGGGTCTTACTGAACAAAATTCAGGCCCACTAGTCTGACACCACTTTGGGTCCTTCTGAATAAAATTCAGGCCCACTAGTCTGACACCACTTTGGGTCCTGCCTGTCAGCAACTCACTTGCGACAGGTAGATATGGATCCCTTATTTTGTACCACAAGACAAATGATAACTCGTACGTCGTACAAAAGGTATACAAATATGTTACAATTTATTTGGAGCGGGTAGTACATTTGCTCCGCGAGCGGATCATCACATTGGTAATAATCATCATGATATGTGATATTAATACATTGAACAAGATGATGTCAATGATTATATAGAAGCTAAGCACACGTCCTAATCTATTGTTACGGTCCCTAACTACAGATCACTCATAGCGAAAATACACGTCTATCATCTACCCCGTCAAGTCCCAGTCTGAGCTATCTTGGTGGCGAGTCCCGCCACAAGCAGTTCGCTCTCCGTGTATTCGCAAGTCTGCGTGCTGGGAGTCCCTGCACGCAGTTAGCTGCTGGTCACCTCCGTTAGCGTAACCAGTACTTGCGTGATCTATCCCGTGTGCGGGGTTTTCCCAGTTCTGTACTGGGTAAGCCTGGCTTACGTTTACTGGTGTCCTCATTATGGACACGAGTGTCTCTGGGTAGAGAACTATTTATAGTTCTCACGCTGGCTTGTGTCCCTTCTGTCTGGTTTCCTCAATAGCTAAATCCTCTCTATCGTCTTTAGCTCCCTGTCCATGGGTTCCTAACTATTAGTTAACCCTTTCATAGCTCTTTGAACCTCGATTGATGTAATGAGCCATTTGTGGTTTCACCGTGAGACAGCGTGAACTTAGACATGAATGGCTTAATCTTTGAGACAAGTACATGACTACTGGCAGGATCAACCATATATCTATCTCACAGACGGACTATTCACACACACACAGGCCAAGAGTAGCAACGCTAAAGCGCTCTCTCCTGGTTCATGGTGATACATACGCAACCATTGGACGCCTACTGAAGAGATTCTACGCTACGCCAGGCAAGACTGACCAAAAAACTTACTGACTGCGGGCCAACTACTCATCGAGAGAGAGAGAGAGAGAGAGAGAGAGAGAGAGAGAGAGAGAGAGAGAGAGAGAGAGAGAGAGAGAGAGAGAGAGCGCTTATCGAGACATTGTCAAACGGTTGTATAAATTTGCTCTTTCACCCGCTCAAACAACGACTCTGGCTTATGCTGCAGTTACATTCTCGAAACGCCTGCCTCGCTAACTTGCATCGGCTGGGAAGATCCCAACTTGGTGCACCTCACACAGCCATCCGAGACAATAATATATCAGTCTTTGTGTGTGTGTGTGTGTGTGTGTGTGTTATTGTGTGTGTGTGTGTGTGTGTGTGTGTGTATTCATTGGCACCTTTCCGTCTTGACAGACGATAGTTTGGTACAATGTGCTTCAAAAAGGCTTAATAACTACGATCCATGGCGGTGGCGAGTGTGGCTGGTAAGGCCAATTCTTGCTGCAAATGTTTGCCCACAGTAGGTGCATGTGAAAACATGGTCACTTCCACCATTTTGCCAGAGAATACAAGGTTGCAGGGCACGCGCCTACCTCAGAATTAACGCAAACACACAACATCCACTGCATAGTGAAATTAGGAAGGTGAAGGGCAGCAGGTTAAAAAGAGGACGGTCGTGGATGGGTCAAGCCGAAGACATTCTTCAACAGGTGTGTTCACTTGAGGACTTAGAACCTGGCGAGGAGTGGGTGCAACTGCCAACAGACTTCTGCACATCCTTTTCAGTTTGCATCCAACTAGATAGAAAATGCAGACAAGAAAATCCGGCTGCTGTTGAGGCTGAAGTACAAGCGTTGATTTTCGAGAATTCGCTAGACGGTGACGCGGTCATCTACACAGATGGGTCGGTCGTCCGACATGTAAGAAGCTCATGGGCCTTTACAGCTCGGGCCGGAGGGAGAATTGTGAAGGAGGACTCTGGTGCTTTCACTGAAACCACAAGTAGCCTGACCATGGAAGTCATGGCAGTAAGTAAAGCAATAACATGGCTCGAGACACAGACATTTACTAGGGCTTGTTTCCTTAGCGACTCAATGAACATGATCAAGAGGATAGAGGAGGGGTCGATCCGAAGAGAATGGTTGCTGCCTCTGGAGCGGTCTCGACTGGCAAAGATTAGTTTCATCTTCATGCCAGGGCATGCGGGAGTACAAGGAAATGAGCGGGCTGACAAGCTCGCAGGTGAGGCTACTGTGGAGGGCGGACGCGCCATGGACCAGACCGACATTCTGAATGCTCTATGAGATGTAAGACTTTTGCGAGAACCAAGTGATGACTTTGAATCTACAACAATGGCCAGACTGCGAGAGCAGCAAATTAAAAGACGGGTGGCCAAACAAGAACACTACGCAGGAAGCCAAAGAAGATTGATAAACCAACACAGAACTGGCGTCGTTAGCCGCTACACGTTGAGGGATTTGCTGAGGAGGGGATTCGAGCACTTATGGACTGAATGGTTCGATGTGCAATGAGGATGATCTGTCGACTAACTAACTAACTAACCATTTTGCACCATCTTACGTCTCTCACGCTCTGTGTGTGCTTTATCTGCAATCATTTTCTCCTTTGTCTTTATTCCATTTGTGATAGTTGCCCTCCATGCAACACGTTCAGCGGTTACGTGCTCCCTATGTGCATTATCAATGCCTGTATCAATCATGTCCCGCTTACACACATCTTTGTATCGTAGTAGAAGCCAACCCTGAGATCTCCTACCCGTCTGTAATTCACCAAAAAAGATGTCCTTTGGTATTCTACCATCATCCATCCTCCTAACGTGTCTGTCAACAACTCATGTTTCAGGCATCATCGGATTACTTCTCCCACACCATACAAGAAACTTGCAAGTCGTGTGCGAGGAATGAAATGGTACATTTTATTGCCGTTGGCTCTTTACAATCGCAAAACAGTCGCTATCTAATCACACATAAAGTCACAATATTCTCTATCACTAGTTTTCCTAAACCCTATAGCTAATCTCTATCTACTAGGCTATACGAAAACTATCTTCTATTCTACACGATGTGAACACTACAGAGTCAGTCCCCAGTCTGACTTCCTTCACCCGCGTCGCTACACGCCACGCGGAAGGACCTTCATGCGTCCTTCGGCTCTTTGCGTGCTAGGTCAGTTAGCACGCTTCTATTAGCTGTCTTTGGTTTGAGTGGCAATCGTAGCGATCACGCAGGCGTGCTTCTGTCGTGACCAGTAGTGCTAACTATCTGGTCAACGCCTTCGTGTGAGGACTAGTTAATAGTCCCCCTTTTCTATCATCTATCCTGCCCTGATCCCGGGCACTATGTTCCCTCTACTCTATCTGAGGTTGACCCCACGTCCCGGTGGTGTTCTATCATGAGGCAGGCTTCCTGCCTCCTCCTTCAGTCTTTGACACACACCCTCCCCTCCTGTGTTGCGTCATCAACTTTGACTCATTGGTTGTGACGCAAGAGGTTTCTAAAAAATTAGTGTGTCTTATTTTTGTCAAAGACTGTAGATAACCTGGCTTTGGGCTACTCAATAGACCTACTGACTAATGTCACAATGTAGCATCACTTTACTTGGCTACTGGCAATCGCCACAAACTTGTCTGGTTGGCGTGAGCCCTCTTCTCAATCGCAATATTATATTAATTAGAGGTATGTCTGAACCGGACCGTTGTCTTATAAGACCTGCCCTCAAATAGTAAATTAACTCACTACCCATACAAAGTTGACTTTCTGAAGGTCAACACATGAATTGCTTCATGTCCCCCATATAATATTAAACAACGATTACACAAGCTGTGAGCGACAGGCTTTACGTATCTCGCTTCCGCGTGTAAAGTCATATTTCACTGTTAAGTTAGTGTTTCGTTGTCTATTATGTCCCCTGACCTGGAGTTATCTCCCTTTGATCTAATAAAAGTGTATGCAATTTATATGTTTGTTTTTCTGGTTGTTTGTGTGTTTGGATGTATTTAAACGTATAATCTACCCTCTAACATGTGTATCTAACTATCATGTGTATGTAAGTTAGTTTTTCAATTGCCATAATTCATTTAACTGTGGTCACAAACATGTGTATAATACAAATCTGTGACTACGTTTCTGTCTTATGAGACTGAAAATACTTTCACTAAGATCCTAAACTAAACTACACAAAATACATTCATTACAACACATTTTGAACATTGAAACCAACATTTGACGGCAACAAAAATAAAAAGTCTTGTTGAGCGGCAAAAAAATCCGCTGACTGTTCTCACTCTCTCCTGTATATTTTACATTCGCTCTCACTTTCACACTTCTGTCACACATCTTTAACCTTCCCTTATGTCACACTTCTTTTACCCTCACTATTGGCACACATCTATTACCTTCATTTCTGTCACACATCTTTCATCCTCATTCCTGTCACACTTCTTTTACCCTCACTATTGGCACACATCTTTCACCCTCACCTTTGTCACACATCTTTTACCTTCATTTCTGTCACATAACTTTCACTCTCATTTTTGTCACGCATCTTTTACCCTCATAGTTATTTAAAAACCTTGGAGTGACACTGTACAAGTTTGGCTCAGTTTGACAGAGTTGAGCCTATTGACTGTGCATCAACCGTTGCACACGTCAAGTATTTACAACATATTTACATGTAAGAAAAAAAAAGGTTGATGGTTTGTACCCTGGTATTATTCACCACTCTATTCTACTGAAATATTACTCTAAATACTGACATACTAATACTAGTTCTATAAATATACATTTAATGTGTTGCCTATTTTAATCTATCTGTCATATTAATCCTAAAATAAGCTTACATTACTCCTAATATTTATCTAATTTAAGGGATATAATTTACCTATGTGAAATGAAATCGATATGAGATGAGTTATGTCCCTTTGTGAAATGGGTAATGTGAAATGTAATAAGTTACGTCCCTTCCTAAAATGGGTGATATTCTAACTAATGTTTTTAAATGAAAAAACCTATATGATTGATATTTTTATTCTATATGGTGTACATGGTGTATCTTTAAGTGTATAATATTTCTATTCTATTATGGTGTAACCTAATCATGCTACTAAATGATAACGTTTGTTAAATGGATTGGTTAAGATGGAATGAAATCAAATGACATGAAACAAAGTGAAATATAATAAACTGAATGATACTATTCCTGTCTAAACTTCTTATAATTAGTTGTCATGTTTAAATTACTATCCTAATCTACTTTTAAAGCTAAATAAATGGGCAAATTAATAATCTATCTAAACTAAAATGAAAAAGTCTTATATTGTCTAACTCTAAATATAAATTAAAATGACATAATCTATCTATATTTTATCACTATATTAAAACATTATGATACATATCACATTAAGTTTATATATACATGGTCTTTAAATACCTCAGGTTAGTCGTTGCCATTAATGTTCAGAAACATGCTTTCATTGGCATAATATCTATACATTTGTTCTGGGTATTTGAAATCCATTACACAGTCATATTTGTTCTATGGGTATTGCACCTGTAGAGTTCGTTTGTAAAGTAGACCACTGGTTTCGTGTCTGTATGTATATAATCATCTGACACTGTTTTTTCTCTGTTTAACACACCTAATTCACTGGAACATATATGGAGCTTAGCAAGTAATAAGCTGTCCTAGTTCACAAGGTGATATATTTGTTCCCAGAGTAAAGTTCTTACTTTTGATGTCTACGGACACATAGCAGGTCAATGTTTTTGGTACTTAGTTCAGCACATAATATCCATGTATTTCTAACATATTTCACATAGAATATTTGACTGTACTAAATTAACATCTATTACTCTACACTCTTATGTGGAAATTTCTGGTATCGTTACATCAGATGGTCGACTAAGGGTATCAGCCAAGATGTTATCTTTCCCCTTAATATGTTCTATACTAAAGGTGTAATTTTGTAGTATTAGCGACCACCTGTATATTCGGTCATTTCGATGTAAACCACTCTGTATGGCCGTTATTGGGGAGTTGTCAGTCTGGACAATGAAGTGCACACCCGACAGAAATCGATGCAGCTTTCTCACCGCATAGATGACGCTTAAGGCTTCCAACTCGGATATGGAATATCTGGACTCGGTGGGTGTGATCTTACGGCTCACGTAGCAAATCGGATGGAAGATGCCCTCATAAAATTGGCCTAGTACTGCAGCGATGGAGATCCTGCTGGCATCTGTCCTAAGATAATAAACGAGCCTCGGATTAGGCAAGCGGAGGATTGGAACATTACTAAACAAGATTTTCAATTTTGACAATGCAGAAATTAATAATGCATCTTTGACATCCAATTTTACAGAAGCTTTTAAAACATTGGAAAATACACTTGTAATCTCCGCTAAATTTGGAATAAATTTACTATAGTAATTCACTAACCCCAAAAGGCTTCTGACCTGTTTCTTGGTGGTAGGCATGGTCAGATTCATAATTTTGGTAATAATTTTCTGGTCAGTCTTTAGTTGACCTTGAGAAATGACATGACCCAAAAAATCAATTTCTTTTAGGCCCAATTCGACTTTGCTCGGTTTGACAGTGAGCCCGAAGAGTCGCAACCTATTAAAGACATGTCTCAGATTCAGTAGGTGTGTTGTCCAGTCATCAGTATGGACACATATATCATCTATATAGGTCACTGTATTCGTCACTCCATGAAGTAGATCTCTAGTTAAGCGTACGAAAGTGGCAGGAGCGTTTCGAAGTCCGAAAGGAAGAAAACGCCACTCGTACAGTCCTAAAGGTGTTGAAAAAGCAGTAAGATGGATGGATTGAGACTGCATAGGGACTTGCCAATATCCCTTAGTGAGATGTAATTTAGAAAAGATTTTGGAGGTGGACATGTCAAGAATAAGATCTTCGCAGGAAGGAATTGGCTCTGCGTCGATCTTGGTTACGTTGTTAAGCTTTCGATAGTCCACACACAGACGAATTGTAGAATCTTTCTTCTTAACTAGAACAATTGGAAAAGAGTACTCAGAGGTGGATTTCTGGATGATCCCACTAGCCTCTAAATTCAGAATTTCCTTATTTAGATTTTCCCTATAGCTTATTGGGATTGAGTACGGCCTGCATTTAATAGGCGTAGAGTCCGAAAGAAGAATGGAGTGTTCGATTCTGTCCGTCCTACCTGGAATGTCAGAGAATATGTCTTTGTATTCCGTCACTAATTCTACTAATTGTCGTCGTTGACTGTCTGTTAGTCCCTGTTCTATATGTATGCTATCTAATGTAGCAGTCTTGTCTACAATAGGAACAGGTAGTTCCATTCCGTCGTCGTCTACCTGATTCAGTACGGTGGTGGTGCTAAGTGTGTATTCTGTATTCTCGCTAAGTGTATGCTCGTCGGATATGCCAGTCTCGCTAACTAGTGTAGTTGCGTTGTGTATGTCTGTCGTCTGATCACTAGGTGTGGGTGCACTGTGTTCGTCTGTCTCTACTTCTGTCTCTTGTCGTGAATAGTAAGGTTTCAACATGTTGACATGGAATATCTGTAAGTGTCCGTTTATTGATATTTCATAGTCAACATCTGAAATTTTACGTACCACCTTGAATGGCCCTTGCCATGAAGTCAATAATAAATTTCGTTTGTCAGGAAGCAAGAGAAGTATGTCTTGATCTGGTTCAAGTTCAATTGTTCTCGCCCCTTTGTTGGCATATTGGCGGTAGATTTGACCCTTCCTCTCCAAAGCTGCCTTAGCTATAATACACGATTTCATGATTTTATCTCGTGTTTCAGTCACCATTTCATACGGTGTTTTTGGTTCGGGAATTTGAATAGAATTTGTTATTGCCTGATGATAAATGGTTAGGGGTCCACGTGGGTTAGCCCCGTACACTAATCCAAACGGTGAGAAACCCGTGCTTGAATGGGGAATCTCCCGATAGGCGAACAGCACTGTTGGTAACAGTGTATCCCAATCAGCTGGGTTTTCTGCTGTTACCTTAGCCAGCATATGCTTAAGATCTCCATTAATTTTTTCTACTATCCCATTGCTGGCTGGATGGTACGCTGTCGTGAAATGTTGTTTAATTCCTAACATTTTTGTAAGGGCTTGCGTTGCAGCCGATATGAATTGAGTTCCACGATCGGATAAAATGGTCCGTGGAAATCCGAATCGTGAGAACAGGTGTAGAAATACACTGGCAATATCTTTGGAGGCGATGTACTTCAAAGCTACTGCCTCAGCCCACCTTGTACATAGGTCGACCATCGTTAATATGAAGCGATTTCCTTTGCTGGACACCTGATTCAGGGGTCCAACAATATCTACCGCCACACTCTCAAATGGCCTAGAAGCCAGTGTAGAAGGTTGTACTTCAGCTGTAGCATGTTTACCCTTTCGTACTAACTGTTGACAGACATTACACGAACGACAAAATAATTTAATATCATTGCAAAAACCTGGCCAATAAAAATGAGCCTGAATTCTGGCCCTGGTTTTGTCATATGCAAGATGGCCAGCAAACGGTGACTCATGTGCAATCTTTAGCACAGTTAGGCGATGTTGTACAGGTAACACCGTTTGGTGAATCTCATGGTTACCAGTAGTATAATATCTAGTAAGAATGCCATTATTTAATCTGAAGAACCATGATGCGTTCTTTGTCACTTTTGCTCGTTCTTTCAATACTTTTAAATAAGGAGACAAACTAGGATCAGCTTTCTGCTGTTCTATGAATTTTTGTCTGTTGGTATCATCAGTGCTAGATGGAGAAAGCACCAGTAGTCTCTCATCTTGAAGTGTGTCTTGATGTTTTATAGTGTCTGCTCTGGTTGTTGCATTAACTGCATTCAGTTGGTTCCATGCAGTTATTTCATCGCTAGTACATTGTTTTAGCTGGGGTAAGCAACCCAGAATTAAATCGGTACAAGGGTTGTCAAGTACAGCACAAGTAAATGTACCCGAAAGGAAAGGAGTGTTAATACGGGCTTTGGCCAAAGGGTAAATTTCAATGTTACCCGAAAAGGTTCGGCATTTGACAGAGTCACCTGTATAATCCTCTTGACTCACCAGTTCCTTTCTGAGACCAATAAGGGTACTACCGCTGTCCAGCAAACATTGGCATGGTCTATCATTGACCATTGCATTGTGGAACTCTAAATTGCCTCTGGAGGCTAAGGCTGCATTCACACTCTCAGATGAGAATGGCACTGTATGTCCACATTCTAATTTTCCGTCAGCATGGAATTGGTGACATCGCTCACAACTGTCAAAACTCAACATATCGTTTACACAACACACCTCTTCCGTTTGGTTAACAGGTAATTCATATTCAACATCACACTCAGTCTCACTACCACTATCAGAAGATGTATCAAGTAAAATAGCATTGTTGGCTTTCATACGTTGGCGGCCTAGGCACTTATTTGAATAATGGCCGTAGCTGGAACAAAAAAAAACATTTGATGGCACGCCGGTATGCAGATCTTTTGTTCTGTTGCTTCTTAATAACATTTTCAAGATGTGCCGGATAACTCAGCGATTTGTCACACATTGAATAAGTGTCATGTAAAAGTTGACAGTGGATACATTTTGAAATTTTTCTATCTTTCTTGTCAAATTTATTAAATGGTTTTCTATTGCTCTGATAGTTTTTAGATTGATCTTTTACAAAGGAAACTATTTCAGAGTCATTTGAAGTTTTAAAAATATTTCTGTTTAATTTCTATTTCTTTCTGTTTATTTTCCTTATCCTGCTCTAACTGTTGTTGCTTAATTTGTAATTCTTTTTGTTTTGTTATCTCAGCTAGTTGTATCTGGTGTTGTCTTTCCTGTGCGCGTTCATCTCTCTCTGCATCCTTTGCTTCTTTAAATTTTTGATCTGCATATTGTTCTAGCTCTTTACCTGTGTATTGCAATTCTTTACCTGCTTTAATGAAGTCAGCTAGAGTAGCCATGTTGCTGGGTAATTGGCTCGCGTTGACTTGAACTGACTGCTTCACTCAGTTATTTTTTCTTTAATATGCTATGTTATTTAATATCTGAGCACTACAAATTGTACTATTTGTTTACAATCTGGAAAATTGTATTCTCCAAAAAATTCGAGCACAAAGTCTGTTCATACAATACACGCTGAAAAAGAGATGCACTATTAATCACAATGCATGCCAAAAACGTAGGTTTTACTCATCTTAATGTTCCCGAGAACAAGGAACAACACGTCAGCAACACCGGTCCCGTTGTTTGGCACCCCGGAATACACACGAGTTTTCTACTCAGGTCACCTTGTTTGGCACATCGGCACACACTCACGTTATCTATCAGCTGTAGTGCACCCTGGTTACAGAGCAGCAACAATTAACAACTCGTAAACGAAAAATAGATTTTTGACAAATTGTTACAATGACACTGACATGCCCACGAACAAACAGAATATCGATTAATTAATATTTAATGTCACTGTCCTGTCTTCGTTCTACAGTAATATGTCTTTCGTTACTAACCTAGTTTAATCTATGGAAGTATGGTGCAGACAAAATCTAATTTGCATAGCCGAAAGTAGTGCCCTCGTGACGGTAAACAAATAGAAAAGTACGAAAAAAAATCAATAACTGCTTTTAAATAAATATAAATATAATAATAATGTGTAAATAAATAAATATATTCATTCTCTAACTTAAATAAACAAATAATAGTTAATATATCGTAAAGATTCAGGCAGGCAGCAGCTTCGCAGTTCGTAAACACTGAAATGCTGATTCCAAATGGCGAGGCCCAACTGTTTGTCAATCGTGCCACGTCACAGGCGCAGCGCTATTTTTAGCTTGCAAAAATCAATACTGTCGCTGACCTCTGTATTGCTCCGCCATGAATCATTTTTGACAATTATTCAAAAACAAATAAATAATTACATACATAAATGAAAGAAGAACATAATATGAATACTTACAACTTTGAAAAACACATTATTTAAATATATAACATTCTAATAAGCACAAATAAACATTATGTCAACAACTCATGTTTCAGGCATCATCGGATTACTTCTCCCACACCATACAAGAAACTTGCAAGTCGTGTGCGAGGAATGAAATGGTACATTTTATTGCCGTTGGCTCTTTACAATCGCAAAACAGTCGCTATCTAATCACACATAAAGTCACAATATTCTCTATCACTAGTTTTCCTAAACCCTATAGCTAATCTCTATCTACTAGGCTATACGAAAACTATCTTCTATTCTACACGATGTGAACACTACAGAGTCAGTCCCCAGTCTGACTTCCTTCACCCGCGTCGCTACACGCCACGCGGAAGGACCTTCATGCGTCCTTCGGCTCTTTGCGTGCTAGGTCAGTTAGCACGCTTCTATTAGCTGTCTTTGGTTTGAGTGGCAATCGTAGCGATCACGCAGGCGTGCTTCTGTCGTGACCAGTAGTGCTAACTATCTGGTCAACGCCTTCGTGTGAGGACTAGTTAATAGTCCCCCTTTTCTATCATCTATCCTGCCCTGATCCCGGGCACTATGTTCCCTCTACTCTATCTGAGGTTGACCCCACGTCCCGGTGGTGTTCTATCATGAGGCAGGCTTCCTGCCTCCTCCTTCAGTCTTTGACAGTGCCCTATCCATCTAAGTCTACGAAGACTGAGCATAGAATACACGGTCACACAACCTGATCTTTCCAATACTTCAGTATTTGTGATTTTGTCTTGCCACTTAATACCAAGTATTCTTCGCATACACCGCATATGAAAGCTGTTTGAACGTTTCTCTTGGCGTGAGTAAGTTGTCCAGGTTTCACTGCCATAAAGAAGAGTACTAAGGACACAGGCTTGGTAGACGAGGACTTTTGTTTTGGCAGTAAGCTTCCTGTTCTCCCAGACTCTTTTAGCTAACATGTTCATTGTTGTTGCTGCCTTGCCAATCCTGATGTTGATTTCCTGATCTAGGGATAATTTGCTATTTACCTCTGATCCTAGATATGTAAAATGGTCTACTATCTCCAGTTCGGTGTCGTCAATAAAGATTGATGGTACACCATGTGCACCTTGTGACATAATCTGTGTCTTCTTTTTGTTAATTGTTAAACCAAATTCAGTACAAGCATTGGAGAATGCAGATAGTAGATGTTGTAATTCTTCCTCAGAGTGGGTCGTAATCGCAGCATCATCCGCAAAAAGCAACTCTCTGATTAGTACCCTACTAATTTTGGTCTTGGCCTTCAATCTCTAAGCATTATAGAGGCCACCATCTGAGAGTGAGTGAATGTATATACCGTCATCCTGATCACGAAAGGCATATTTCAGTAGAAGTGAAAAGTATATCCCAAAGAGGGTGGGGGATAGTACACAACCTTGCTTAACTCCACTCTTGATTTCAAACTCTTCTGAAGTTGAGCCATCAAACTTGATTATACCCTTCATGCCTGTGTGGAACGATTCCACAATGGACAGAAGAGTTGGTGGGCAGCCAATCTTCTTTAGTGCTTTGAACAGACCCTTACGACTGACCAAATCGAATGCCTTTGTGAGGTCGATGAAGGCAATAAACAGTGGCTGATTTTGTTCCCGGCATTTTTCTTGCATCTGTCGCAGTGAGAATATCATATCAATGGTAGTCCGGTTCTGACGGAAGCCGCACTGTGATTCGGGGTAGACTTGATCTCCCAGGACTTGAAGTCTGTGCAGGACAATTCTGGCAAATACTTTCCCAACAATACACAGAAGTGAGATACCCCTATAGTTGTTACAGTCGCTCCGATCTCCCTTGTTCTTGTACAGCGTTATGATGTTTGAATCTTTGAAATCCTGTGGGACTTGTCCTTCTCGCCAGCATAGCTCTATTAGCTGGTGGATCTGTAGAGCGAGTGTGTCTTGCCCACTCCTGATTACCTATATTGGAATCCCATCCTTACCTGGAGCCTTGCCAGATGCAAGCTCATTTATAGCACACTTAACTTCT
This sequence comes from Cepaea hortensis, assembly GCA_963921405.1. Taxonomy (NCBI): domain Eukaryota; kingdom Metazoa; phylum Mollusca; class Gastropoda; order Stylommatophora; family Helicidae; genus Cepaea; species Cepaea hortensis. The sequence goes on along the minus strand of OY992876.1, from coordinate 494,513,037 downwards.
GTTATAGTGGGAAGTGTGTCCAGGTGGTCAAGAGTTGGCAGGGCCTCTATGGCGTTGAGGGCATCATCCGCTAGCTTGGTCTCACTTGAGTAAAGCTTAAATAGTGCTCGACCCATCTATCCATCTGCTGTTTCTTATCAGTGATGATTTCTCCAGTCAAGATTTTCAGCGGAGCACTTCTTTTGATCATTGGACCACAGGCTTTCTTTATCCCTTCATACATGCTTCTGATGTTTCCCTTATCACTTGCGTTTTGAATGGACTCACATAACTTGATCCAATAGTCATTCGCACACTGCCTGACAGCCTTTTGTACATCCTTCCTCGCTTGCTTCAGCTCACTCAGAGTGTTACGCGTTGGTCTTTCCTTGTTTCTTAAGAGAGCTATCTTCTTTTTATCAATCAAGGGCTGCAGTATCTGGCTGTTTGCCGCAAACCAGTCCTGCCTCTTATGATCCACAGTGCCGTAAACCCCTACCGCTGTTTTATAAATAGTTTCCTTAAGTTTACTCCATTTATCATTTACTATACAATTTTCTGATGTATCATTGAAAGCGTCTTCAAGTTGCTGTTGACACTGAAAGCACTTTCCAGGATCGTGAGTGTTAGTAATATTAATCCTGGGGCTAGACTTGTGTTTAGCTGTGTAGATTCTCTTTGGTCTCAGTCTAACCCTTGCAACAATCAAAGAATGATCTGTATCACAGTCAGCACTGTGGTAACTTCGAGTTAATGATGTATGGTTCAGATGTTGTCTCCGTGTGATAATGAAGTCCAGCTGATGCCAATGGCTGGATCTTGGATGTTTCCATGTGACCTTATGCATCTCTTTTGTTTTAAAAAAGGAGTTAGTAATACATAGGTCACTTCTAGTGCAATGCTCCAGCAGCCTTTCCCCATTATCATTCATGCGACCAATGTTGTATTTTCCAAGGCACACTGGCCATGAACTCGAGTCCTTGCCCACACGAGCATTGAAAACCACCGAGCATATAAATGTAGTCGGATTTTGGAACTGCCTTGATTGCAGAGTCTAGCTGCTCATAGAACGTATCCTTCACATCATCAGAGGAAGCGAGTGTCGGTGCATATGCAGTGAGAATGGTGGCAAATCCACAAGAGGTTGCCAAGCGCAGTGATAATAATCTTTCATTACCTCTAGCTGGGATATCAATCATTCCCAGTAGCGAATTCTTCACTGCAAAGCCCACACCATGTTGCCTTTTTTTCTGCCTGCCCTCTTCCCTTCCAAAAAAGGTGTAATTGTTTTTCCTGAGTGACCCTTCCTCAGCGAGGCGAGTCTCCTGCAGGCCAGCAATATCAATGTTAAGACGACTGAGTTCAGCATCAATCACAGCCGTTTTTCTCACATCGTCAATATTGGTCAAGTCAGTGGAAAATCCTGGACACATGGTTCTCACATTCCAGGTTGCAAGCCGTAGCTTGAGGTTTCTATTCTTTTTATTAGTACCTGGTGCATTGGTTTTACAGCCTGCGATTCAGAACCCGTAACAGTTGCCTCTCGCTTTGATTCCGAGACCGGTTAAGACCAGGGATGGAGTTATTGCCTCTCCATAGCACAAAGCCTGGCCTAAAATAAAGAAACCATGTGTTGCCCATGCAGCATGATCCCTCTCTCGGCCTGCTTAGTTCACTCCAGAGGAAAGTTCACACCTATAATCTGGAACAAGACAAGCTGCAGAAGCTGCCGGATCAGCAAAGCAATGCTCTAACTGTCCGCCTGTCGGAGCTTCGATCCTAGACCAGCTGCCAATCAAGTCTTAGGGCCTGGTCTGCCCTGCCATGACTTATTTTGTCTTTGGGTTGCATTTCCTCGCACCAGGATAAGGCTAGTACCCTCCCAATTGCGCTCTTCCACCCGAAGCCGTTGGCACAATGTGGGGTGTCGGGTTTGGTAAGCGCCGCCCAACATTCGGCGCTGACAGAAAGCAGGTAGTACCGTCTACTGTCATACGGTAGCTCAGTCATATCTGACTGGACCTGACATCAATATATATATATATATATATATATATATATATATATATATATATATATATATATATATATATATATATATTGTAACACGGTTTTAATTTGAAGCTTCTTTGCACTCGTTCCAACCTCTGATCATTTAGCACCTCAACACCACTGACCCTATCCAATGCCCCGTAATCCTAATCCATACCCGTAAACATGTGTATGATGATGATGTTTGTATAACACGATACCCCGCCGTTGTTAACAATCAGCGGTCAGTTTTATCTCCACCCTCGAATAATATGTGTTTTAAGACGGTTATCTATACGTTACATTGTGCTCCGCAGTGAGCCATACTTTATTACGGTTTTCATTTGACGATAGAATATGGGTCACTATACCATTCCTCTTGAGTCATCGCTGACATGTCTTTTTTTTTTATATACATATGCTGTGATGCCGTCCATCTTACACTCTGTACTGTAACTGTTCTAACCTAATATAACATCACCACCAGACCTCTCCTCATTTAATTGTTTAATGTCTATATATGTTGTTGACGCTATTTTTAGTTGAGGTTATAGATTAACTTCTGATTACTCTTTCACCAATTGCCACCGGGAACGTGCGCGGACGACACTTCCCATTTTACGACTGCTGACACACAAAGACACCAGACTATAAAAGAACAATCTTATAACAGGCGAATCTAGAATCTTTATTGGATATCCAGACTCTTACAGACATATAGACAGGAACAGTTAGTAAAGTGAGAGTAGTCTGATGGGCAGTCTCATCATCCAACGGGAGTTCTGTCAGGGAATGACTGAGTGTCAGTTTGTAAACACAGGATACAGTTACCTGATCCTTATGACGCCTTCTGGAGCCACTGGACTTGAGCCTAGTAGGTCTCAACAGCCTCAAGCCACTTGACTTTCTGCACAGTCTAGACACAAGCCTTCTACTTCAGATACACCTTAGAATAGACTTCAGAAAGCTTCGGTATGATAGCCCGGTCTCGGTCTCCTGGCTGACTGGAGGGGAGACTTCTAGTCATGGGTATTTCAAACATCAAACAGGCACACAGCACTAGTTAACAGCTACAACTAAAGGGCACTCGCCAACAGCAACCAGCAAACAGCAAAAGGGTTCCTGTGAGCAAGAACAGGTCAGGCGTACAAATTCCTCACACCCTTGAATAATACATACCACCTCAATGTTATTCCATGACTCACTCTCTTTCTTGGTAAGCCCCTCCAGCTCAGACCACTATCGCATGTCTGACTTCCCAGACATATCTCACAGACAGATTAGCTTACGACTCTTAGTAATCCTAACTTAAGTCAATGGGCTCTCAGCCACAGCCTCAAACCTAGTAGATAGTAGATATGGTGGCAGGTTCCATTCATGATGGCAGCATTTCATACCTCGTATGGGGATCATTACATGTTATGGCATGGATCATCTTTCCTAGTCACAATCAGTCTCGCTAGAAATAGTAGCTAAGCATATCAGAATACCTCAGGTAAGCACTCTCTGTCACCTCCAAGGTTATTGGAAGAGGCTCGGGCTGCACTGGTAAACCTACCCTAAAATACTGAATTAAAGACAGACAAACAACAGAAGAGTTTTGTGTTCTTGTGTGTGTCGCTTTCCAACTTTCTGCCTCGGATATATGGATAGTCTGGTGTGTGTGTGTGTGTGTGTGTGTGTGTGTGTGTGTGTGTGTGTGTGTGTGGGTGGGTGGGTGGGTGGGTGGGTGGGTGGACAATAACCACATAAATAAATTCCTTTATCTGCCTAGGAATTGGGAAGGGTCAAAGACCCAGAACAGTCTGGTTCTGATGAAAGTACAAAGACAATAGAAAATTGTAACAGCTTGAAAAAATGTTTCTTTGTTCTCAGTGAAAGTGTTGCGTCAGATAACACTAATGAATTAAACAAGGGTTACATATGAGGGTGCCTCCCCACAGCTTATTATATTCCAAGGTTAGACAGCCCTAGTAGGTGTGAAGATATCTTTTCCCCCTTGACCACACCCATTTAAATAACTACAGGCTGGGGTGTCAATAATCACTTCACACACACGTGGGGGATGAGTGATCTCGAGGTATGGTGTCCGCCTCGAGTGCTGGAGGTCTCGGGTTCAGGCCCCGGTTAGGACTGGGATTTATTTAAAAAATCCACCTGGACTTCCAGTAATAAAATATCCCCTGGTCTCTGGGTAGTGAGATCGGACGCCCGTGTGTATTGTTGCGCACGTAAAAAATCCCTTGGCAGTTGGAAATCGAAAAAGAGTAGCCTAACGGCGCTGCCCGGGCAAAATTTCGAGTTAAAAATCTACCCAAGGTATTTCAGGATCCTCGCCGATGCAACGGAGTTCGTGCATTGGGCTGCGTTTCTCCAGACTCAGGTTTGAGTTAGGAGGAAAACGGAGCACTTATGGGTTAAACCGTGTGCAGTGATGTTGATCCAACGACTAAACGACTAATCACTTCACAACTTAACGCAATCCTATATATCTGGGTTTTCATTGTGATGAGAAACGCACGTTGTGGTTCTCTCGCGTCACATGAGGTTGACAGAAAAGTACTTGTAATCCGCCAAATGATGATGATTGAAAAGTACTAATATCACACCCATCCATTAGGGTAATCAAAGTATAGCTCTGTTCACGAGGAAATTCTCTATTAAAACAGTATTTCCCTAAGATTTACATCCTCATTGCGATCGGCGTCAAATTCATTCGTAACCCGGAATCACCAAACTAACCACAGTGCTGGCTAGCGAGGTATAGTTTGTCTGGTTCACTGGACACACGCCTCCACTTAATCTAGGTCAAAACACAGGCTTAAGGCACAACTGGCCTACCTGGTCGATAATTGACCCACAACTAAAAGCAAAACTTATTTAAGTGACACCAATTATAAATGTTACCTTTACACTTAGGAACTATTCGGAAACAAACATTGATAGGATAGCTTCATCAAGACCCCTGCTGTAGATCATTCTCTGGCTTCACAGAAGATGCATAGGAATACAGCTTGAAGAAGAAGCGGCCTCTCGCCTTAATGACAGACTATACCTCTGCTGTAGATCAATCTCTGGCTCCCCAGAAAATGCATAATAATATAGTGGGAAGAAGAAGCGGCCCCTCATCTCAATGACAGACTATTGAAGAGCCTTTTTGGATTGGGTACGGAAGTATAATGCAATCACGGAACCTGCCGAAAATCGAGAATCGCCCCACGCAATGATGGCACCCCCGAGTTTTATCAAAATGTGTGACGGTCATTAGCAAGTATCTATGCACATTCAAAGAGTTGAGTTATGTTTCTCAGGACCAGTGAAGTTCACGACACCCCCGGTACATAACTGCTCGTGAACCAAGACAACGTTACTAGCTCAATTTAATCGGAGAACTCCACTCCCCCTCCTTAAAATGTGACATAGCTGCGTGAACGGGGTTGGATACAAGTGGGGAATTGGTTGTTCCATCTGAGGTCTACTTCCGTTTCGCGACATATACCGACTTTGAATCGTTTTGTTATTTCAATGTTCTGTGTTGTACACTAGACTACCAAGTCACTAGATGCACCCACTCCTACACCCTGAGGGGTCACTTAATTGCCACGCCAACCACGTACACTATCATGCCACTTTACCACGCCCATTTAAAAAAAATCAATACGTCGTTGTCTTTCCCTTTGAGGATCAGGATCGATGTTTAGTAATAACATATAAGATCCTCAAAAAGAGGGTACATAATGTCATTCTATACTACTCATGTTGAAACGTGCTGACACCATGATTCACACAAATAGTCGAATCTCAGGTCAACAATTGTCTATGCAGCTGTCAATAAGCAAAGTTAGTGCGTTTGAAATCTTTATAATCCTGGGATATTCAAAAGTTTGTGCAAGATGGGAACCTCGAGCATTGTGACAGGAGACGAATCTATGGTTCATTAATTTGAGCTTGAGACAAAGAGACCGTCAGCCGGTAAAGTCATGCTAATTGTTGTTTTGGACTTTGATGGGGTTATTCTCGTGGATATGCTGCTAAGAGGTAGAATCATAATTTCGTAAGAATACATTAAAACACTCACGCAACTCAAGCGTCGTTACTGCAAGGTTAGACCTTTAGGCCATACAAGAATCGAGAGCAACCGCTTCTACTTCACGACAACGCCCTTCCTAACACAAGTTTGCAAACTAGGGGGACAATCAACAAAATGTTGTGGAGTGTACTGCCCATCCACCTTACAGTCCAGACCTGACACCATCTAATTCTTCCTTTTCGGTTACCTAAAGAATGCTATTCGTGGGACAAAGTTTGAAGACAACGATTGAGTGATGCTTGCTTGCGTTCACTGGCTGTGAACTCCAGCGTAAAGTCCTGTATGTCGGATGAAGACATACTGTTGTCCAACATCAGTGTGATGTCATACGGTTTGCGTAAGTATCCATTGTCCCATATCTGGCTTATTGGTGTGCAGACTGGTGGTTCCTCGCTATGCAGGCAGATACTCTCCGTCTTCGGAAGAATCAGCGATCCTACGACTACGTTAGCCTGGACCTCGAATGAACCTGTTGCCCAGGACGCACGACTAGGACGTGTTAGTAGGTCTTGGCCAGTATAGAACCTGGCCCTGATGCTATGGAAACACATCTGCGTCCCGATTGGGTTATAAATGCAGTGAAGAAATGGCTACGAGAGCAGAAAAATAATGTGGTACAGATCTGGGATATATGCTCTTGTTTAGAGATGGCGTTAAGCTGTTACAGTTGATTGGGTTTATGTTATCAGTTAAAAGTAGGGGTATCTTCATTGCACTCCGGACATGTCCATAGGTGCTCAGATCCTCCCCCCAGCATATGCATCAGCGTCCGGTGGCTAATAGTGCCAGTTCTGTGTTGGTTGACGAGGCGCTTTGTTTTCCCGATGTACCTCTCGCGTCTGGCCGTGCCGATTCTTACACCCAAGTCTTTCATCTTGGACAGCGATGTGAATTCACTGACGTCAAAGTCCTCTGTTCTCGCCATATCTTTGAGGACGTTAATAACATCGGCACGATCCATGGGCTGGCCATCTACAGGGGGTGCATCGCCAGCCAGTTTACCAGCTCGTTCATTTCCCTCGACTTCCGCATGTCCCGGGACGAAGATGAAGGTGACTTTACGGATAACAGACTTCCGCAGCGACTCAGTCTACTGTCTACGTACAGATCCAGCTTCGACCTTCTGAATCATGCTCATTGAATCACTTAGTACACACACGTTGGTATAATGCTGTGATTCCAGCCATATGAAAGCCTGTGTAACTGCCATCACCTCTATCGTAATACTGCTCGTGGTCATAGAGTGAGCACCACTGGATTCTTGAACGGTTCGGCCCGCTGAACGGGCTGTAAATGCCCACGCACTTCTCTGCTGCTTTACAACACATCCATCTGTATAGATGAGCACTTCAGGGCTATCTGAGTGTTCATAGATGAGCGCGTTAACCTCTGCATTGACAGCGGCAGGGTTCTGCTCTCTGCACCGTCTGTCGAGTGTGATAATGCAGGAGAAAGTGCACTTAATAGCTGGAGGCACCGGCACCCATTCCTTGCCGGGGTTGATACTGGTTAGACTGCAGACCTGCCTGACGACATCTTCCGCCCGACCCATCCATGATTTGCCCTTCTTTAGCCTGTCACCCTTTTCTCTGATATAGCGTCATGCAGAGGGTGCTGCTCATCTGCACTTATTTTTAAGTATGCACGAGCTCTCCACATCTTGATCCTGTGTTCCATTGTCGGGAAGTCAAGGAGGTATCTCTGTCCCGTGGTCCGCTACTGTTGAGAGAAGTCTCACGGGTACAGTAGAAGACAATGAGCCTAACCACTAGGAAAGACTCCCCACTGAAGAAATAGCAGACGAGTGGCTCGTGGAAAACATAGGGAGTATGACAAATTGTCCCAGAAAAAGAAGTCTACTATTCTTACAGTGGCACAGGACTGCAGATAAAGTTGTACAGCTATACACACAAAGATGACAGCAAACTTAGTTAGCAGCGACACGATGATCCTGTGGAAAAGAATTTAGCCCCCAGACATGATTTGAACTATGCAGCACAAAGAAGTCGATACAGATGAAAGATTCAACTTTCGTCCTACTCTCACACTTGTGTGATCTAATTAAATGTTGGATATGAGGATGACAACTAGGAATTCTTATTTAGCAATAAGCGACAACACCGCTTATCACCAGTATAATACTGAACAAATAGAAATATAAGTTCCCACAAGGAACGTAAAAGGCAAATAGTTGATGAGAAGTATAAAAAAAACAAACCAATATGTAAATCAAACAATGTTCTCGGAGCGAGGTCTTAATCATAAGACGGTATGGTGGTAAGTCAAGCAAAGTATGGCCGTGACTCCAGGAAGGTGTTTAGGCACTCAGCTGCAAATTGTGTTTCCACCGGTGAAGATAGTAGTCTCTCCGGCGTTCCTCTTTGGGTCACCCTCTTCGCCAGTGGCCCACAGATCAGTTCTTTCAGAGTCGCGGATGCGCAAACTGAAATCTTATGCTGCTGGTGAGTTATGCTAGTTGATGCTGCTGGTGAGTTGCTCTGGTATACCACAACACTTCTGAAAGTCAAACCAAAATAAACGACTGGTCAGTGGTGGCCTGGGTTGTGATCTCATATGTCTGTCCTAGCCTGTGACTACCCTCTGTCTTCATTCTGAATCTCGCTATAGAACCAATCCCTAACTGTGACTGTACTGGTGATGTGATAAGAAAGGAAATGGGTTCCAACCCTAACCACAGCTGACGCTCCTAAGTGTACAAGAGACGCAGATGTGTATTGAGGAAAGTAACTGGATCACTAACTTAACACCCAAACTGACTCTATAAAGTGTGCAAAGTGTAGTGAGGAAAGGAAATGGATCGCTAACCCAATAACCCAAACTGATACTCCAAAGTGTACAAGAGACGCAAAGAGACATTGACATGTAATTGAAATACTCCTGATAACAAGGCGAAAGAATATGCTTCTGAGCAGGTAACCAATACTAATATTCCAGAACACACCAGGATATACTGTAGAGCAGTGTAATGCTACTATTCAAGAAACAATGCCTGCGCGACTCTGTAGCGACATACCAATATGCAAAACATTTCTATGTTAAAATCAAGAATCTTTCTGAAAATAAAACTAAGTTGCTGAACAATGAGAATCAAGAATGCAGTTGCTTATACTGTAAGACAGTGAACTATCTATCATCAAGACCAGAGAACAGAACCACTAATATATTCAGTAGGTCTGCCGTCGACCGTCACTGTGAATGAAAGGTCACGCGAAGCGCATGGTGATTCTAGCCTGACGTCTTCTAACAACTCAAATCATGACTAAATCACTTCTAGAAAACAGGACATTAGCTGACAAAGAATCTTGAGCATTTCGATCTCTATCTGCTACTGGATTCGCTCAATCTAAAATAATAATTATCCTACGTGACTTAGAATGATAACCATGCTTGCTTGGCCAGTAGTTGACCGAACCCATCAATGTCGTAAAGTAGAAATGATCACGCCTGTCCAATATTTAGGCCAAATATATTAAATGAATTTCCGCCTGTTGGGAAATGAATTTATACAGAGCGCTATTCTTTACTAGTCCTCCTAACGGAGAATATTACGTGTTTGTTTTCTATCGATTTGCCGCAATGTGGCTTCGACAGACAACCACCAGGTTATGAACATAAAAATACAGAAAGAGAAATATTCAAATAATAATCGTTTTGCCGTACCTAGTTCCAGAATCAGATTCTCACTACGGATCGGGGCACTTGTTCAATATAAAATTTTGGTTAGGCTTATTACTTATTTCAGTAATTTAATATTGACTTATTACATGTTTAAGTAATTTACTATTTAAAAAAACGTTGCTTTTTGAACACCAAAATTGGCCCCGACAGTTGCCTGCAATGTCTAGCAGAAGAGTGAGACCGGACATGGAACTAGCACCAGCAAGTGGCCGTTTCCGGGCCCCGTTGTCTGTTGGTTGTAGTTGGCCAGGATAAGTAAGCCAAATTAAATTATCCCATTACTATAAATACAAAATAACTGTAACCTTAATGTAAACATATGGTAAAGAATCTGTATAATATACTGAGTACTACGCAAGATAGGAGGGTGCAGCCAGGCTTTCGCCACAATCTCATTGCTACACAGCTGGTGTCTCTCGTGCCGCCCAAAATGATGCGAATGGCTTCGTTTTGTACCTTTTCAAGTCTTCCAATCTGTGTAGGGCTGACAGTGAGGATGGCCAGAGCATACTCGATGCGTGAAAGCACCAGTCCTTGGAACAGAAGTATTAGCAGTCTTTGCTCGATATTGGCAGTCGCCATGACTCTCATTGCTGACAAACCTTTTCGAGCCTTCGTTATGACATAATCGACATGATCTCTGAAGGACAGGCTACGATCAAGCCTCACGCCAAGATATGTCATTGACTGGTTTCTACTCAAAATGCTCCCATCCATTCTTACTGCCGGCATGTCTGTTTTCACAATATGGTTGTTTAGGGAGAACCACGTAACCGATATCTTTGCAGGGTTGACAAGGGCATCGGCATCAGCACACCATGAGGAAATTCGATCTAGTTCGCCCTGCATATCATTGGCAACCGCCTGTCTATCTCGACCCTGTCGATACACGAGATGTCATCAGCAAATGACAGAGTCCTACCCCTCCCGTCCAACTGTTGTTCAGTGATCGGCACCGGATACACGTTGAATAGTACTGGTGACAGTGGTGAACCCTGCGGCAATCGTTATCGGCTCAGAAGACCAACTCCCGCATCTTAGCACCAACTTCCTTTGGGGCAGAACTGCAGCTATCCATCGTACAAGGTGAGGGTGCACTTTTAGTCTGAGGAGGGTTTGCATCAAGTGCTCGAAAGATACTCTGTTATATGCGTCCTCTAAGTCTATGGCGGCCGCACATGTCTCTTCTCTGACCTGAAATCCTTCGTAAACATCTTGAGCAAAGACCGCCGCATTCGGCCATGACTCTTTGTTGCGCCTGTATCCTCCAAGTGTGGGCGGGAAGCAGTTGAGTTGTTCCAAGTCACAAGCAAGTCTATGTGCTACAATTTTCTCCAGTAACCTGCCAGCAGTGTTCTGCATCGTAATGATTCTGTAGCCGCTTATCTTGGAATGGTCTTTGTTCGGTCTTGGCAGCGGCAGCATGTAGCTGTGTAGCCATTCTTCTCTGATCTGACCCCTCTGGATACTGGTGTTGAATTCTCTGGCCAGTTCTTCCATGTCATCATCTGATATCACCAGTATGTCACCATATTGGATGCCGTCTGGGCCTGGGGCGGTGTTACGTGATTTCTTGAGAATTGCACGCATTATCTCAGCTGTGATTATCCATTCTTCGTCTGTCCTTACCCCCTCGCACAACTGAGAGAGTGTCGTTGTGGTCCTCTGTGTGGCGGGCTCGTCTTTCTGGTCAGCATGTTCTATGTAGCGTGCAAGAAGGGCCTTACCTTTATCCGCATCCGACTATTTCCATGTGAGGTCTGTGCCTTGAAAGTCTGGAATACCCCTACGTTGTGCAGCGCCGTTCATGCTCTTATGCAGGCGCCAGAATGTCGTAAGAGATCGCTCGGAGCACACCTTCCTGCAGAACTCGTCCCATTTCTCGGCCTTGGCCTGTTTGGCGCAGGATTTGAATAAAGTCACCGTCCTATAGACCTCAGTCTTCAGGTTCGCCAACTCAACCTGTGGCATGTAGCCATTCTGGCCTTTTGCCAGTCTTTGACAGCCTGCCTCTTTCCCAGCCATGCCTTCTCGACCTCTCCATTTCACCATGGTGGCTGCAACCATCTTTCTTGTCTCCTGCAGGAGGAAGTTTGTTTTCTTCTTCTGATCTTGCTTATGGCGTCTTGACCAGTGTTGTTGTACGGGAAGGCATTTGTCTTGTTTCTTTGACTCATGGCCCTGTCTTTCTTGATCAGGATGACACAAGGGTAGTGGTCACTATCGTGGTATCCCAGTGTGCTCCACCGGCACCTTGGTGCCATGGTAGGCGAAACCAGAGCCAAGTCAATGACGCTGTCAGAGTAACCTGGTCGAGTGGCTATTCTAGTGACCTTCCCATCATTCAGACAGACTAGGGCAGCAGATGCCAGGGCGTCCTCCATAATTCTCCCTGTCTATTGGTGATGCAATTCCCCCATTGACTGCCTCTGGCATTGAAGTCCCCACAGTAGATGATATGCCTTTCATCCATATCGAACAAACTCTGCCATTGTCGCACGTCGACCTTCCCATTTCGCGCATAAACGTTCACGATTACAAGCTGAACTGGCGTCATTATTCGTAATGCCTGCACTTGCAGGGCATCACTGTTCCAGGAAGATATATTGATTTCAGACACCGGTATGTTGTCGCGGGCTAGAATTGCCTGTCCGAGGTGCCGCCTGTTAAAGAATCCATGAAATCCAGCGACATTGACTGTTCCGTCGCCGAGCTGTGTTTCTTGTAAGACATCAATATCGTTTCCGTAGAGTAATTTTTCGAGAATGGGTCGGCGTTGACTAAATGATGCACAGTTCCAGTACAGTAATCGAACGTTTCCGATACCCAATCTGTCACATTTTAAACGCCTTCTGCGTGCGCCTGCCCTCTTCCCACGCCGTGTCCTTGCCGGTCGTCTGGTCGTCATGTTAGGCTTAACTATCGCCACCGGGCGCCGATGATACGCCGAATGAAGTCCGGGCGTGCGTGCACGAACTCCGATGCACGGTCCGAACTCCATTTCACCACGAAAAACACACTTAATCCATAAACATTTCGGAAAAAAACACGTTCCATTTTACGGGACGAAGAAATGTCCCGCCATCTTGCTTCAAGGGAACTCACTCCCGAGTTTATGTTGAGAAGTAGAAATGTTTTCTGCACAAGTGTATAACATTATGACTAAATTTCGTGTGCATGTTATTAAAGTAAGGTTAAAGAGATAATAATTGTGTTGCGTACCTTTCTGAGCTGCCCTCGTAGATAGAAATGAATAGGCTTACAACTTTTAAAGGAAGGTGGAAGACTACCTCAGCCTGATAGACATAACCTATGCTGAGGCCATGAGGTTTGTAAGCAGCATTTACAGAACTACGAATAGAAAGAACCAGTTACACACTGAACTTTGCAATGCATAAGTTATGAATTGTGATGCAATTTCTTCGGAATAGGAACGAAGAAGATGTTTAGCTGAATTAAGTCAAGGAAATCACAGCACTTGGGATATTTCCTACAAGCGTTCAGTTCTCATCTTCAACAACAAGAGAAGAAGTCCTATATTAATGGTACAATTTGCAATTTAATTATGTGTCTGTCTGGTCTTGCCTCTGAGACCTGAATATAAATCTTATCACGTCCTGCCGCACCATTCTCGTCATGCAGTGGTGATGTATCTGCTCTTTCACACTATATAAACGATTCCAAAGGGCCCTGTCATCCTCTGCTTTATCGTGCACAAATACTCCACCCAGAGGTGCAGTTTAAGCCAATTTGTCCGCTTGCTCATTTCCTAACCCACCAGCAAGCCTGGGTGGAAGAGTGATGCAACGGATACGACCTATCTTTGATTAATTAACTGACGCATTTCACTCTTAAGCACGAAGCATACCTGTCTTCACCATGCTCAGTGAGTCCGTTACATACACATGTATGTGCTGTTTATTTTTCAGCCAGCGGAGCACCGCAGTGATTGCTTCTATAGCCATTTTCACGCTAAAATCTCAAAACTGAGAGGGAAGACCATGAGAACATTTAATCAGATAGCGGTGGGAGCGATTAGTAGTATGACTCTTCGCTGGCTGTTGAACGAGGGGATTGAGCACGTCTGGGAATATCCTGAGTGCAGTGATGTCGGCTCTTGACTCAACTCAACTCAACTCACGCTAGATACTGTGGTATCATATGCCAGGCTCTCCTGCACAAAACACATTCCATTAACATCGCTGTGAATATCCAGGCACTTCTTGTGCCACTTAACAAACACCCATCCGTGTAAACGAGCTAGGGATTGGAGAGACTGATGAGTGTAGCTGTGCAATTGGGAACATGACGGCTAAGTAAACATTTGCTGCAAGAGCTTCCAACATACGAAAAAAAAAGGAAAATTACTTTGGCCTACACAAGGTTCATTTAAGGACACACAGAGAGATTTGAATAACGAAGACACAAACAATAGATTGCACGATTTATTGCCTGTCATATTTCGCTGCATCTCGTCATGTACATACTGCAGAAATCACACAACTTACGTGAAATTAACTAGATAAATCCTTCAAGTTGAAATATACACATATTCGCACAGTAATGTCACTTATCTACCACGGTAATTTTAAGCTGACTAACATGTCTTTCTGTTTACACAATTCTGGCTTGCGTTGATAGATCATAATTGCTTCTGCAAATTTTAACAAGCGAGTATTTTGTGTTCTAAACAACACGCGAAATGATTTCTGCAGTATGTACCTGACGAGACGCAGCGAAATATGCCAGGCAATAAATCGTGCAATCTATTGTTTGTGTCTTCGTTATTCAAATTCACTACGGGAAAACATTGTTTTGAACACAGAGAGATATTAAAAAAAAAAAAAAAAACTCTGAAGAGTAATGCTGTTTTCTTTAAATAAATTCATGTTTGACATCCGAATGCATATGAAGGAGACGAAGATTTATCACATGAAAAATGTTGTAATGTTTTATTGTTTCGGTTTCAACCACTCTCAGCTTCCTTGATGACGACTACCCACAGGATCTCTGGATCCGAGTCTACACAGACGGGTCAGCACAAAATACTGTTCGAGATGGAGGAGCGGGAGTGTACATAGAATACCCAAATAATACCAGGGACACAGCTAGAGTACCGACAGGAAAGTACTGCCATAACTACGATGCTGAAATTGAGGCAATCAAGATAGCAACAGAGAAATTACTAAATACCAGCAATGGTACACAACCTGTGGTGCTATTGACAGATGCAAAATCAGTACTCGAGGTGCACCTGTCTTGAAAATTGCCAGTACTAAGGACACTACTTTCTGAACTTAGCAGTCAGCATAAGGTCACTATACAGTGGATACCATCCCAATGTGGAGTACCCGGAAACGTCAGAGCTGATCAACTGGCTAAGGAAGGAGCCAAAGAAGAACAGCCTGATGCGCCTGTTACATACCACCAAAAGAAAAGAATGATCAAATCAGTCAGAAAGCCACCAAAACCTGCTCAAGATGACTACCACATTATGGACAGACCAGAACAAGTCATTATTCTTCGCCTCAGAACAGGGCACAATAGATTACACAACCACATGCATTGCAGTTATAGACATATTTCAAAAGCGAACGAAAGAAGAAGTAGAATTGTTTCGGTAAAGCTGTTGACTATTTGAGAGAATCTCTGAGTTTTGTACTAACTTCACCAGTTGATGGAATATGGCGGAGTGTTTATATGTTGAAAGTTGACTTTAACTAAGACACACGCTCAGTTTGGTAATGTGAATATTTTATTTCATCATTCATTTATCGATTAATGGTGTTGTAAATCATCATACTATCTCACTTGGGGGTGGGGGGGGGGAGAGATCACGTGTCCCGGCAATCGTATTATTACTCGCTCCCGGGAGTTGGCCAAATTTCGGCACTCTTCCGAATTGCGGTCCCAAATAGTTCCGCAGTGAATACGTGATTTTGGTATATCTTACAGAGCCTCAATGGATCAAAGGTAATGGGTCAAAGGCAAGTTTATGTGATGTCATCGGGACTGACTACATGACATATTTTTGCTAAACTTTTGTTGTGATCTCAGTGGCATAGCGGTAAGTGTCTCCGCCTGTAACGCAGGAGACCGTGGTTCGATTCCCCACCGGCAAAATGTGGTAATTTTTTTTTTTTCAATTTTCATAAATTAATTAAGCGAAAGCGACAAGATAATTATGTACAAAGACAGTTATTCGGCATATTGACAATATTAGCTAACTTTTGATTGCCTTTTTTGTAATCAATTGTATTTTGTATTGTTAGAAGATTTTACTCAATGAAGAGATCCTATATATCGTTTTGTTTACGTTACTTTATTTTTTTGTCTGCGGGAGTCTCTGTGGCGAAGTGATCAAGCCGTTTGACTCGTGCTTCGAAGGTTGTGGGTTCGATTCCGGGCCGCGCCCTTCGGTTTACGAGTTAAATGATTAAGACAACGTATCCTGTGGGTCGTCGCTAAAAAAAAAAAGCTACGGCGTTCGTGCTTTGTGCGACGCTTTCCGCGCTGCGGGAAGAGACCGAGCCATATGGGATAAACCCGGTGCAATGAAGTCGACCTTGTCGACTTTTAAGCGACTTTTTTTTTAAAGCCTTTTAAACGCTTATTTTGCTGATGATATTCGCTCGACACCACCGCACCAGTCCATCCAACATCATTTCTGTTAGCCTCGATCGTTGGGCGGCGCTTACCAAACCCGACACCCCACATTGTGCCAACGGCTTCGGGCGGAAGAGCGCAATTGGGAGGGTATAAACATTGAGCACAACCTGCCAGCGGTGGGTTGTGCTCAATATTTAAATCTATCGTCTGTTAAGACAGTAAGTTGCCAATGGTAGATAATTCAAATTACTGTGGGAATATATGTGATTTATATTTAAGTTTGAAATACTGTTCTTATTGCTTTAGTTAATGGTGTGAGAATGCTGTAGTATGCAACTGACGAGATGCAGTGAAATAAGCCTGGCAATAATGTGTGCAGCCTGATGTTTGGTGTTTTTATTCTCCAATTTATTTACGGAAAACATTGCATTGAATGGTATAAGTGTCGGCCGTTCAGAAAACAAATTCAGTTACCGACAGTAATAGTCTCTAGAAAATCATAAACAGTTAATACATGCTTGGGTTGATTGTCATGTTCTGTAAGGGACATACAACTTACTTTCTAAGACTTTGGACATACAACTTTTTTTGTAAGACACGGGACATACAACTTACTTTCTAAGACATGAGACATACAACTTACTTTCTAAGACACTAAGACAACGTATCACAAACACAAGAAAGAGGCGTTAGTCATTTTTGTCACAGTATTAGAAAAGAAAAACAGAAACAGTTCAGAACAACTGGAAAGAGAGATGAAAAGAGAGATGGATAGGAGAGGACATCGAGAAAAAATGTTTGATGACCTTTCATCATGACGTGAAGAAATGTCAGATCACACTTCACACAGTCGCGTGGAAATCGCAAGATGAGATACAACATGATCGCCCATGATCGTCAAGGCACTTGGTGATGCTGATGATAATTATGATAAAGTATAGCACGTTAATTACCGATTCTTAATATGGTCAGGGGGAATCCAGCAACAGTGTATAAAAACATACATTCAATCCATTAACTATCCCCAAAAAACATACAATATGCAATATGTCTATAGCACTTTCTGTCTCTCAGGTTTGCGTGCCGCTCTGGTAATCACGCATTCAATACCGTGATTTCTTTTATTAATTTCTTCCTTTATTTATGTATTAACCTTGGTACCCAGGTAAACACATTATGACATGTGTACCATGAAGTTTAGTGGGAGGCTAAGGCGGTGGTCGAGATATTGCCGACATCGGCCATAGGGTGCCGGTTGGTGTACACACGTAATGCACAATACCATATACCCAATACATCTCATGGTGGAAAATGGGACATATGTGTTACGTCACTTATCTTGTCTGTCTCTCTCTCTCTTTCTCTCTCTCTCTCTCTGCGCGCGCTCGCTCTCTCTCTCTGTCTCTCTCTGTCGCACTCTGTCTCTCTCTGTCTCTCTCTGTGTCGCTCTCTCTCTCTCTCTCTGCTGGTACATTATCACTGTCTCTCTGTCTCTCTCTGTCTCTCTCTGTCTCTCTCTGTCGCTCTCTGTCTCTCTCTCTCTCTGTCGCTCTCTCTCTCTGTCGCTCTCTCTCTCGCTCTCTCTCTCTCTGCTGGTACATTATCACTGTCTCTCTGTCTCTCTCTGTCTCTCTCTGTCGCACTCTGTCTCTCTCTGTCTCTCTCTGTGTCGCTCTCTCTCTCTCTCTCTGCTGGTACATTATCACTGTATCTCTGTCTCTCTCTGTCGCTCTCTCTCTCTCTCTCTCTCTCTCTCTCCTATCTATCTATCTATCTATCTATCTATCTATCTATCTATCTATCCGTCTATCTGTCTGTCTGTCTGTCTATCTGTCTGTCTGTCTGCCTTCCTACCTGCCTGTCTGTCTAATCATTTATTGGTTGCAGTTAGAACAACCTTAGGTAAACGAAGACAAACTTACAAAAAGTATTAGAAAGAGCACTTGAAAGATCTTTACATCTTCCCCCAACAATTAACTTGGGTAAATGGAGCGGCGGCAGCAGCAGCAGTAGAAGAAGAAAAAGGAGGAGTAGAGGAAGGAGGAGGAAGAGGGAGGTGGAGGAGGGAGGAGGAGGGAAGAAGAGGGAGGCGGAGGGAGGAGGAGGAGACAGGAGTAGGAGGGAGGAGGAGGGATTAGGAGGGGGAGGGAGGAGGGAGGACGATGAGGGAGGAGGAACGAACGAACGAACGAACAAACTTTATTTTAAAAGGGTAACAAATTGGGCACGCAGGCCCGTCTTACATTCGGCCCTTTCAATCACTCATCTTTCATTCATCAAATGTGCATGTTACATTAACATAGGGGAAAAAAACATTGTCAAATGGAGTTTGTAAGCATATTACGCATGATACATTCACATGAGAAAAAAACACATTATCAAATGAAAGTTGTAACCATAAACAGTGCATATTGCCATGTTGTGAGACACATCCCCCATCCACCTTCATATCCCGCAGCCACCAACACATCCCCGACCCACCAAACCTCCCCCACCTACCCACACATACCTCAACACACTCACACAGAACCAGGCGAACATACATGCCGCCACACATCCACTGATCCCCCACCCACACACATTTCCCCAAGAAGAAGAAGAAGAAGAAGAAGAAGAAGAAGAAGAAGAAGAAGAAGAAGAAGAAGAAGAAGACGAAGAAGGAGGAGGAAGAGAAGAAGAAAAAGAAGAAGAAGAAGAAGAAGAAGAAGAAGAAGAAGAAGAAGAAGAAGAAGAAGAAGAAGAAGAAGAAGAAACCACACACACATACCCACACATCCTGCACCTATCCACACACATATCCCGCACTCTCACAATTTTCCCCACCCACCCACCCACACACACATCAGCCAACCTACACCCACCCACCCAATATTTGCCATCTCTCAACTACACATCCCTACCTATACACACATCCCCACCCATAAACACATCTCCCCACCTGCCCACACATATCCCCCACCCATAACCCAAAATCACACACCTCCCACCCACACACACCCCGCCACCCACATATACACCACAAACACACATCCGCCGCTCACACACATCTTCTCACAATTACACACCTCCCCCACCCATACACTCATCTCTCACACACACCCACCCACTCACGTACAATCCATCAACCACTCGCACACACACATCACCCACGTGCCCATCAACACATGCATCTCTCGTCTACCCTCCCACCCACACATACCCCAACCACCTAGCCAAACACACATCCCCCACCCTCGCATGCATCCTTCAATCACCTGCACATCCCACATATCCCCCACATCTCCCCTCCCACACAAAACTCCACCCATAAACGCATTCCCCCCACACACACACACATCCCCCACACACATCTCCGCCCACACATCTCCCCACCCACTCACACATCCTCCACCTACAAACATCCTCACCACCCACACATACATCCTGCACCTACTCACATTTACCCCATCCACACTCACACACTCCCACCCACACAGACATATCCCATTCACAGACACCCCTCACACCGATTACACACCCATCCCTCAACCCACACAATCTCCTACACACCCATTCACCCACCCAAACACACACTTCCTACCCACACCCCTCCCAACCCACCAACACCCACATACTTCCAACTATCCTCTCAAATATCCCTCCCCCCCCCCACACACACATATCCCTCACATACACATACATCCAACACCGACTACAAATCCCTTCACACATCCACACATCACCCATTAACCCATACACATCCCCCACATACAACCCCTCCACACATACATTCCCCACATCCCCACACACACCCATATCCCTCACATACACACTCATACACACATCCTCACATCTAGACACATACATGATGCCTCACATGATCACTGAAACTAATAAGAACAAACTCCCACACTTTACACACAATTGAGACAATGACGATTGTCGTGAGAATTCTCGCAATTGCAAGAAGTGGAGAAATAATTTTATATGTACATTATGTAGCGTAAACTTTAGTGATGCAATTGAACTCTCTCTCTCTCTCTCTCTCTCTCTCTCTCTCTCTCTCTCTCTCTCTCTCTTGCTCTCTCTCTCTTGCTCTCTCTCTCTCTCTTGCTCTCTCTCTCTCCCTCTCTCTCTCTCACACATGTACATACACACATTCACATACAAAATACACACGCAAATACACACATATACCCACGCACACACACACACACCTACACACATCCATATACTTACGCACACGTACTCACATAACACCCGAAGATACACTCGCTCGCATACACTGCATGCATGCACACTTACACACACAATGTGGTGGATGGGTGGAGGCATGTATGTGTATCTGGGTTGTGTGAGTGGTTGGGTGGGGGAGTTGGGGTGAATGGGGGATGTGTGGGTGGGTGGTGGATGTGTCTCATAACATGGTAATATGTATTGTTTATGTTTACAAAATTCATTTGACAATGTTTTCTAGTTATATTTGGTCTCTGACTCAGATCCCTGGGTTCAACTCCATACTTGTAGGCCAGCATGGCCGAATGGATAAGAACACGTGTTCTTAAACATCCGGTGTGATGATGCCGAGGTAAGGGGCTTAACCCCTACACCGGGCAGTTTGACCAAAATGCTGACCTATTGTCCTTGCTTGGAGATGTAAATTACAAGTACCTCTGAAGTCGGAGTGCATTCACTTGATGGCAAGGGACACTGTTAATAGGGGAAGCTAATCCACATGCAAAGTTCATTCCAGCATTACTTGAAATAGTGTGTATGGACTACACTTGAGTTCAAAGTTCAGTCCAATGCATGAATATGTATTGCGTATAGACTACGCTTGAGTTCAAAGCAAGGGAGCGCAAATAAAAATCATGCTTCAGAGAATGATCAATCAAACCCACAGCAGCCTGGTGACAATGATAATGATCAATCAAACCTACAGCAGCCTGCATCAATATATGAAATTATATCTCGAAATTGTGGCACAAAAGTTGTAAATATTGTCCGAAAACATGTACTTTGTGACTGTGGCGGCACTGAAATTCTGCTAAATAAGTGTTAAAACACTGTACGACTAGTGCCACCTTGGTATCTTTGTTTCCTTTTTACTTGCATCCACAACCCTTCAATTGTTTGGGTGTGAATGTCACTGTGTACAGGGTCAACAACGTTATTGGCATGAACAACTGCATGATCGTAGATGCCATGGTTTAGTTGACCGACGTTGTTGTAGCCTCGCCAGGCATCGGTGACAATGGTCGTTTCTGGTAAGACGTGATCACTTATAATGCGTTCCAGTGTTGTCGCATCTCGCCTTTCCACAACTTCCAACCAGCAACGACCTCTACCACGTTCAACCAGGCCAACTACCCATTGACCACGACGAAAGTGACCACGGTGGTACTTTCGGTGGAAAAAAGTAGCTCTCGTCAACTTCAAAGACCACTGACTGTCCCTGAGCATCAAATCCTCCCAACAGTGGATTGTTACACAGCATCCAGTTGTAACACTCTACCCGAGCTGATGGTCTGCCTGGCATTATAATATTTCTTTACATCAAGTAGAAACAAGTGTATTGAAAGCCTCTGTATCAGTATCGGTATCTCCGTATTTATTTATATGTAACTAAGGAAGTAGTCAAAACGGAAGTAATCACACAATGAGGTCCTGTAAGGGATTCTTATTCACTACATTCACCGCGGAACTATTTGGGACCGGAATTCGGAACAGTGCCCAAATTTCTTCTAAATCACAATATTAATTATTCATATGTCAATGTGGTCATTATTTTTGTTTCAATTTCCGAAAACCGGACGATATTGCCTGGCAGATAAATAGACAAGTAATGTGAGCTATGTTTTCTAGTATCAAGCACATGTGTTTTAAAAGCTTTCCAGTATCCGTCGTTGATTAGAACTATTGCATTTCTTCGTTTGTTTACACATTGACATTGAGGTAGTTAGATGAATTGAAACTCTCGATTATTTCAACTTGGTTGTGGAAGTTTGTAAAGATTTATTCACAGAACTGAATATAAATGTGCAATTCTTATGAGTCCTTAACAAAATATAATTAGTATTTATTAGTATAGATTGTTGTACTTTTATATCAGAGTTCCTGGAGGCGGAGGTTGTCCAGTGTGTTATATGCCGCCAGCATCTTTTAATTTTGTTAGCAAATATAAACAATATTTAAAAATTCGGGTTTTACTTATGAAATCATAACAGTTTGATACAGCTTGACAAAACGAATCCATTAGTATCTCATTGAAGACTACGTTAATTCTAAGCTTTTTTTGTGTGTGTGTGTGTTGTGATCTACAACCAGGAAGTGCAAAGGAATCTTGAGTAAAATGAGCACAGCTGATCACAGTCCAATAAATTGGGAGCTGATAAATTCTGCCTTCTATTACTGTAGTTTGTTTATTTTTAAATGGACAACATAGTACCATATTTCATTGTGTCCGGGGCGGCGTGCCTAACTTGACATATTATATATTTTTCAATAGGATGTGCTGTGACCTAATTAATAATTAAAAATGTTGCTTATTATTCATTAACATTCTGTCACATTGCTAACAAACCTGGCAAGATGTATATTTTATTGTGCATTTTGGTAAAAGGAAAGTAAAGGCTACATCCCTCTTTCAATAGGATGTCAAGAGGATCGACTTCATTGCACCGCATTTTACCTCATATGGCTCGGTCTCTTTCTGCAGGGCGGCCTGCCGAAAGCATCGCACAAAGCACGAGAGACTCCAAGAAAAATGCACTCAACTTTTAAGAATTTTCAATATGATGTGCTGTGACCTAATTAACAGTTAAAAATAGCTGCCCATTTATATTAATTGAATATTAAATGTCATGTGAAATGTTTGTCTTTAATGAAACAACTGTTCATGAAAATGTACTCACATTGTCTTAATAAAACCACTGCATTGCGACATCTTCCATTTGTTGATAAAATATCATGCATTAGTGTAAGTAAATAAGTTTTTAACTGCTGCGTAAATTAAGCAGTCACTTTCGCTAATATTTCTACTTCTGCTCTATAGTTACACTGCTCTGTATCTAAAAGTGAGCAATTACTAATTAAATATTAACTTTAAAAAAACATAGCTCATTTCACAGTATTTTGTTTAAATTTAAATAATTATGTATGGCTGCACTGCTATCAAAAATAGTACCCCCCTACACTACTTACAGGTTTACAGACAGGTCTGAAAACTAGCTTTCAAAATTATTTTCAGTCATGTAAAATGCTGAAAAATTATACAAGTATACAGATAAATTACTCCTACAAATGAAACTTGTATTCTGTTTAATTCTAGTAGTTAAATTGCCAGTTCTAAATATAAATAAATACTGGTCCACTACAGTAATTAGTATAGTCAGGGCGCAACCATTTTGAATTATTAGTTATGATTGCGCTATCTCTTTTTCATGGCTGTGCTGAATATTTTCTTCCGAACACAATTAAACTAGATTAATGTTGAAACTCTTCAAGTATATGTAAAATTGAACGCAGAATTCAAAAATGTGTTAGGCAGTAACCAGAGACCAAAAGAAACATGAGTTAAAAACAAAATTATTTTACTGAACATCATGAAAAGTTAATAACTTCGAGAGAGAAAAGTTCTAAGTGACAAACGCTTGCAGCCTAGCAGACAGAACACTTCTTAATTTAATAGAGTGGTTCCCCTTGATATATGCCACATTGTTTTTGAATACAAGCGGTCAGAAACAAGCATGGATACAAACAGGAAGTCACTGGATGGTCGATTAGAATTTTCTGCAATAAAACGCTTACTCCTACCCCCACCCCCTACTCACAAAGGCTGACAACTGACATTGCTACTTTTATTGCTTCTTGATACACATGTATCTGTTTGTTTAGTTCTCTCCAGGAGGTCTACATTGGTGATGGTTCTGTCATACTATTTTAGTACACCTATTTTGCCCAGTCAACAATTAATGACAATTTATAGAAAAATCAATCGAATTCAATGAAAAACGCTACTTAGTCTTTGTCAGCCAAGAAAAGGCATTCGATAGAGTAAATAGAAACAAGCTGTGGGAAATCCTTAATCAATATGGAGTGAGTACACATCTAACCAACCTATGTAGAAGTTTATACAACAACAGTGAATGCATAGTGAGAGCAACTGGAGGACACTCAGAACCCTTCACCATAAGATCTGGAGTACGACAAGGTTGTGTCCTGTCCCCTCTGTTGTTCATAACATATATAAACAACATATGTAAAGAAACCTGCCAAACAGAGACAGCAAGAATACCGCATGACGAGAACACAGAAGAAGAAGCATCTGCAAATCTAACCATTAGAGAACTCCTGTTTGGGGATGACCAAGCACTAATAGCAAAATCAGAAGCTGAATTACAAGACCACAGGAATAGTCTAAACGAAATGTGTAGGGAACATAACATGAAAATTAGCACAAGCAAAACAGAGGTAATGACTATAACTAAAGAAGAACAAACAACAACAATTCACTTAAACGAACATCCCTTGAAACAAGTAAAGAGTTTCAAGTACCTAGGAAGTATGATATCATCAAATGGCAGAGACGCAGAGGTGTTTCCAAGGCACCAGGGCCAGGTTCCAAACTGGCCAAGACCTACTAACACGTCCTAGCCGTGTGTCCTAGGCAACAGGTCCCTCCGGGGTCCTGGCTAAGGTAGTAGGATCGCTGATTCTTCTGAAGTCGGAGAGTATCTGCCTGCATGGCGAGGAACCACCATTCTGCACACCAATAAGCTAGACATGGGACAACGGATACTCACACGCAAACCTCAGGTCCTGTATGACATCATACTGATGTTGCACAACAGGATGTCTTCATCCGACATACAGGACTTCGCCCTGGAGTTCACAGCCAGCAAATGCAAGCAAGCAAGCATCAAATGGCAGATCAGAAGACAAGATCGAAAATAGATGCAATAAGGCAAACCAACTCATTGGACAAATGACACCAATACTAAAGAACAAACATGTATTAATAACTACTAAGAAAGCACTTTACAACATAATCTTCCTACCAACTATTTGCTACCAATGCCAAACCTGGACAATGACAGAAAAAGAGAAAAGAAAAATCACAAGAGCAGAAATGAGATTCCTGAGAAGAATACTCAGTGTATCAAGAAGAGATAAGATCAGAAATGAAGAAATCAAGACTAAAGTGGGGGTTAAAGCAGCACTAGATTTTATTAGAAAGCAGCAAGTCAAATGGTTTGGCCATGCAAGTAGGTTACCAGTCAACAGCATACCACAACAAGCAATGATGTACAGACCAGATGGAAACAGAGGAAGAGGCTGACCACGTAAACGTTTGATGACTTTTATTAATGTTTTACTTGAACAAACTGTTTTTTTAATTCATTTGAATTCCACAAATATCTAATTGCTATGAAAGTCCTCTTGCCATTTGCATTCTTATTTTATTATCTTTAAATGTTGACCCATCTGTGTCTACATTGCTACATAAACAGGTATATAATTCTTGAAGTGAAGTTTCACCAAGGGAGATTAGGTTATCATTTGCTTGATTAATTCTCATCTTTATCTTTCCATATGAATTTTTAGACTTAATTGTTGTGACCTCCTGTTTGATGTGTTTAGCTAAATTCTGCATCTCATTTCAATGTGTGGGACTAAGAAGGCATTGTCATCAATGAGGTCCAGATCATTGAGCGTCAATGCACATCATCATCATCAAGTGCATGCCAACTGGCGTAGGTGTTCATGACGCTCCACAGATCTCGGTCTTTGGTTTTCTGGATCAACTCAACCGCTGATATTCCTCCATGCCATCCAGCATCATTTCTCTTGGTCTGCCTCTCTTCCCATCGATCTTTCCAGTTGTCATGATGTTCTCCAATGCCTCTCTTCTCATCACATGACCAAAAACAAAAAGTTGTTTGTCTCTTTCTTATTGTTATATATATAGTGTTCTAGTTTCATTAGCCTCTTTCAGGCATTTGTTGTTAGTTAGTTTTGCAGTCCAAGGAATTCACAACATTCGTCTCAGGAACCACATCTCTGTTGCTTCCAATCTATTCCTAGTTTGCTCATTTACATTCCAAGATTCACAGCCATGCAGCAAAACAGGTTCTATATAGCACATAGCACTCTCTTTCTTACATTCAATGATATTGACTTATTGCATAAGATATTCTTCATTTTCTTAAATGCAGCCTTTGCCTGCCCTATTCTTCTCTTAATCTCTGTTGTGCATCTTCCATCATCTGATGTTATAAATGCCCTTAGATATTTAAAATTATACACTTGGTGAAGAATTTTCCCTTCTATCTCTATTTCACATTTGGGTGTTACCTATTTCTTTGATATCACCATTGTTACTGTTTTCTTGATATTGAAGGAGAGTCCTTTCTTTGCACTTTCTGTTACTACAATGGCCAATAGTTGTTGTAGATCTTTTGCATTATCCGCCATCAATCCATCAATACTGTGTCATCTGCATAGCGTATATTATTTATATTGTAACCTCCAAATATTATTCCTGGCTTTTCTTTGATCTCTCTCATTATTACTTCGCTATAGTTGGAGAAGAGATCTGGTGGCAAAATCAAAGCACAGCCAGAGAATATTGATACCAAATGTACCTAATTATCAAATGTAGGCACGTTCACAAATTTCATGTTAGAAGCTCACAAAGTAAAATTCTTGCTCCTAAGCAACCATTTAGAGGGAACATTGATGGCAAGATGCTCTTGCTTTTCTCTCCATGTGAAGGTTTATTATTGGATGTTTGGATCGGGGGAATGTATACAACAAAGAATGGCTGCCGCTATAAATATTACATCAACTTTTAATGTTTGTATAATGTGTGACACAAGTAATAATTATTTTCCATAAAGCTGTCATGTATTGTTATGTTATTTTTGTCATGATAAACTGATATTATTACACTGATAGGTTCCCAAACTCAAATTCTTAAACATGACTTGAGGAATAACATATCAGAAATCATGTCTTGAAGTATTCGTAAGCCATTTTGTACCATGAATGATCTTGAAAAACAAAATATCATTTTTTATGTAGTTTATTTTTGCATACAAATATAGCTTACAAATCCTTTCGGACTGACTGTAGACATAAGATGGAGAATAAACTACCAAGTGTCAAGATAGAACAACCTGAAGTTTGTGCAGCTCAAGGTAAGATTAAGTGCAATATATCATAACAGTAAGTTGAATATTCTTTACAGGATGTTGCAATCAACCCCAGCCTTTATTGGCTGTTTGTGATTTACTATATAATTCTACATTTAGAAGTTTTCCATTGCTTTCTGAATTGTCAAAGAATTATACCATCAACACAATAGCAGAATGTAAATCTACTCAGACACTGGGAAAATAAGGTCATAGGTGTGACCAAGTATCCACCGGGATCAGTGCACAACTCTGCTGTTGAGGAGAGCAGGGAACTCTCTTGTCCTGATAATTGGAAAGTGCTGTCAAAAGCAGAGGTAAAAGACCCCCGTGTGAATATGGAAGACAAGAGAAAACCACCACATCATCTTCCCAAGACAAGTTTAAAATAGGAACGTGGAATGCCAGGACATAGTTGAGATAGGAAAGTTACATAATGTAGTAACATAAATGAAAAATATCACCTCTGAAGTCGGAGTGGGTTCGCCTGAAGGCGAGGGACACCGGTAAAAGGGAAAGCAAACCCACTCACAAAATTCAGTCCCTTACTACTTTAAACAGTGTGTAAGGACTACGCTTGTGTGTAAGCTTGGGAACAGTAAAGAAGAACAAAAACTTAAAAATATGAATATTATCATCCTAGCCATGAGTAAGATGAGGTGGAGGAAATCTGGTTAAATAATAACAGACAAACGCACAATAATTTGTTCATAGGGTATTACATAAAGAACAATTGTAGGACTAATGTTTGATGAGCAAACAGCTAAATCAATTAATGGTTATTTGATTAAATCAGATATGTATTGTTGTCAAAGGCAAAGTCACATGAAGAGATATAAATATTTTTCAGGTGTAGATACCAAAAAGAAGCAGTAGTGAAGTGGTGTTACGAACATTTTATGACAAAGTAGACATTGTGACGGGTGGAAAATTTAAACATGATTCAGAAGCCAGTCCTTTTTTCTCAAAAGTCAGCATATGCTTCTTTAACACAGCTAAAAAAAATGTGAATCAATCTCATATATATTTTATATATTTTGAAATGAGCCTGTCACAATCCTTATTGTAATAGCTAGAATTGGCTGTGTCTAAGGTTTGTCTTTGATATCTTTGAGTGAGAAGTGCAGAGTGGATCAGTCACAGAAATCACGTACCATCAAATAGACCGGACTGCTGAACAACAACAACTTGTAGTCACTTGATAACACCGTTTTGCACACAAGTCTATTGATTAATTATAGATGAACACAATGACATGTCAGAGTCTTAAACTTGGCTCGCTTTCCTAACAAGTGTGAGACAGTACAAATACAACGTGATTTGATGTAAGACTCAACGATACACCATTCAATGGATTTATTAACATATCAAATACAGAATGATGATCATAACAATATATAATGGATACTTTACAACTTACATCCACAATACAGTTCACAAGTCTGACTCGCAAGATGTCCAGACACTCGCCTTTCAATACAGAAACCATACAACGCCTTTCTCTCAATCACACGTCCGTCCTGTACCGTGTCCCCAGAGCTGTCTGGACCTGGTTCGCAACTTGCCTCCTGCCTGATGTGGCGTCACGTGGCAGGCGTGCGTCTTGCGTTGGCGGCCTGACCGCTGGTCAGCCAGCGATCTCGCAGGCCGGTAACTCCTATTCGCCTGGCGGCGCAACGAAGTTGTTGCATCCCTTACTGGGAACTAAGTCGCCTGGCGGTCGTAACGATGTCCCTGCATCGCTGTCCCCTGTTAGACTCTGACACGCTCCCCCGGTAAAACCCATGAAAGATGTCGTCTTTCGTGTATAATGTCTGTACCTGTTGGGTTAATAGTATACCCTTGTCAGAGTCTACCTTTCTATTGTTATACACAACGTTATCAAAATACACACATGGCATAGAAATATATAAGCACTGGGAGTTGGGTACAAAGACATGTGGTGCTTCATGTTTAACACATATCAGGCTTCACCCTCTCGATGGCTGGTTACCTCAATTGTATTATCACCCAGTCAGATCAGTAGTACCAGCTTCACGCATCTACCTCGCAGCAATTTGAAAAAAAAAGAATAATATGGTTCTTGGAACAAAAACCATCTAGCCAGACTGAAATACGGCTTTATATAAGTCGTATAAAACACTCCAACCCTGTCCCTACTTGGCCAGGAGTTTTTGTGTTGGCATACAATGTTGGCAACACTCTGCCATGCCCAGTAGATGCCTGCCTGTGGTGTCAACACTTTAACAACAACATGTTATATTACACACAACACATTAGCATATACATTTCAAATTATGGCCCTTTGTGTGAAAATGTAATAACAATAAATGAAAGGGAAGTAATTTTAACATTAGTGACACACAATAATTTACAATAACTATTTAATTTCTTAGTGTCATTGCTTGACGTTTCTTCATATTAACGAGAAAAAGGTCGGTAATATGAATACGTTAATCAAGATATGATTCTAAGATTACATTAGAGAAATAAATAAACACACAATTCGTGTATTCAATTTTATAGAATCCTAAACATTTTAGAATCGTCAAAACTTTTTTTTCTTTTATATGTTGTCTGCTATTTTTGTTCTAAATTTCTAATTAATCCGGAAGTACACACGAACACTAAAATCAGCTGATGGTAAAGCTTGTAGAACACACCTGTTCCGGTTTGATGTAGTTTAAGGAAGGTACAATGTTCTCAAAGTTCGTGTTAGATGTTGCTACACAATCTTCTGGATTAGGATCGAATGTTCATGTGTTAGATGTTTCAGTCGAACATTAAAGATTTCGGTTCACTGCAAAGGTGTAGAAAAGTCGTCACTGTTCAGTTTTTACTTTCACACTCGTAATTAAAATGTTCCTGGAAAATTCCACACGAAGTTGTCACTGTGAAGTTGGATAATTCGCTTCAGGTAAGTGCGAATGTGACACTGTTCTTGTACGTATTATCTACAATTAATATAGTTCGCTTTCTACCACATACTGCACATTTATACACGACAATCATTACATGAACTAGTAAAATAAGAATACTATATATAACGGGAGTAATCCCTATCACAATATTGTAGACATTACACAGCTTTTTGTGAATGAAAAACCACTATTCACTGCTAAATGGCTGTGTCGGTCTGAGTGTATTTCTACATACTGCACTCAGACATTGGTGCTCACTGGGTCGGTCGGGCAACGTGACAAAAGATCGGCAATTGAATTGGTTTTGCCTGGGATGTGTCGAACCTCAAAGCTATAATCTTGGAGTTTCAAAGACCAACGCGCTACCATATGGTTCGACGGCACTCCTGAATTCATCCATCGTAAGGGGCTGCTGTCCGATTCTACGATGAAATGGCGTCCTAGAAGAAATCTAGACAATTTTGTAATACCTACTACTAAAGCTAGGGCTTCCAATTGAGGAATGGACCATGCCCGCTCTCGGGCCTTCAGCTTCCTGGATACAAAATAAACGGGGTGGAGAATGTTGTTATACTCCTGCAACAGGACTGCTCCAATCGCCACGGAGCTAGCATCTGTGCGTAATCTGAAAGGTAAACGGATATCGGGTAATTTAAGGATAAGATTGCGTTCATTCTTATCAGAAAAACATGATAGAACTTTATGAAATGCAATTTTTAGGCATTGATCGTGTACAATTTTCTCTGGTTTATCTTTTGTTAGTAGATTAGTAAATACCTCGGTCAGTTCAGAAAAATCAGGAATAAACTGCCGGTAGTAATTTATTAAGCCCAACAAACTTCTGACTTGTTTTTTAGTAGTCGGAAGTGAGAGTTTTAGTATCTTGGACACAATTTTATCGTCTGTCGTGACAAAGCCATTGGATATTTTGTAACCCAAGAATGTTATTTCCTGGTAGGCTATGTCTACTTTTGCAGGCTTCACTGTCAGTCCGTGCTGTCTGATCCGTTCAAATGTCTGGTCTAAAGTCTTAATGTGCTCAGTCATTGTCTCTGTGTGAATACATATGTCGTCGATATAGCAGATTATGTTAGGAATGTCTACTAGAAGTAGTCGTGTCATCCGTACAAATGTGGCTGGGGCGTTAACAAGCCCAAATGGAAGTTTGCACCATTCGTACAGTCCCCAAGGTGTGGCAAATGCTGTCAGATGTCTGCTCTGTTCGTCTACAGCAATCTGCCAATAACCTTTCGTCATGTCTACCGTCGTAAAGAACCTAGCGTCTGTCAGTTCTGTCAAAAGATCGTCAGTGTTTGCCATTGGCTCAAGATCTAGAACAGTTATTTTATTCAGTTTTCGGTAGTCGATGCAAAGTCTTATTGTATTGTCCTTTTTACGTACTATGACCATGGGAGATGAGTAGTCTGATTGGGATCGTCTTATGATGTTATTTTTCTCTAAGTTGATGATTTCTAGATGTAACTGCTCTTTGTAATGTAATGGGATGGTGTATGGTCTGCATCTAATGGGTGTGTTTGATGTGAGTGTGATGTGATGCTGTACTAATTCTGTTTGTCCTGGGTTGTTGGAAAAGATGTTGTTGTACTGTTGTATAAGTTGTTTGCACCTGTCTGTCTCTGCTTGAGTTAACTTTGGGTTGATTTTGATCTCCTTCAAGCAGTCTGTCGTGTCTAATGCAGGTGTTGGAATTTCGTCACTAGCATCGTCGTCTTCGTGATCTATTATCACTGTACAAGCTGTCGTATCGTCCTGTTCGTTGTCTCTGTTGTGGTATGGTCTTAGCATATTTATGTGAAATATTTTGTGTTTGTCTTTTATAAGGATTTCGTAGTCTACAGGTGAAATCTGTCTCGTCACTTTAAAAGGTCCCTGCCAAGACTCAGTCAGTAGGTGTCTGTCACTAGGTAGTAGCAGAAGAATGTCCTGTCCAGGTGTCAATGTTATTGTCCGGTTACCTTTGTCAGCATACTGTCTATAAGTAGCACCAGATAGTTTTAGTGCATTCTTTGCAATAACACAAGATTTGATGATTCTTTCACGCAATGATGTAACATATAAGTATGATGATATGGGTTTAAGTACTGGTGTAGAGTCAGTTAACATTTGGTGGTAAATGGTCAATGGGCCACGTGGTTTGGCACTATAGATGAGTTCAAAAGGAGAGAAACCGGTGCTAGCATGTGGTACCTCGCGATAAGCAAAAAGAATAGCTGGTAGATATACATCCCAGTTGTTGGGGTGTTCTTGCGTTACTTTTGCAAGCATGTGCTTGAGATCCCCGTTAAACTTCTCTATTACTCCGCTACTGTGAGGGTGGTAGGGTGAATTGAAACACTGCTTCACTCCCAACATTTTGGTGAAAGCTTGGGTGGATGCGGCAATAAACTGAGTGCCCCTATCAGATTGGATAGTATCTGGAAAACCTATCCTAGAAAAAATATGGAAGAACACTTCCATTATGTCATTGGCAGTTATGTTCTTTAACGGAATAGCTTCTGGCCAGCGACTACATGTATCAATAACAGTTAGAATAAATTTATTCCCTCTAGTTGTTGTATGACTAAGAGAGCCCACTATGTCAACCGATAACTTTTCAAAAGGTCGACTGGCTAAGTCGGTAACTTGTAACTTTGCCTGTGAGTGTTTACCTTTTTTAACCAGTTTCTGGCAGGTGTCACAACTTCTGCAATATTCTTTAATGTCATTGCAAAATTTTGGCCAGTGAAATTGTGTCAATAACCTTGATCTGGTCTTAACGTATGCCATATGTCCTGCAAGAGGTATATCGTGTGCAAGATGTAAGGCTTGCTTGCGATAACTAGTTGGCAAAACAGTTTGCTCTGTGGTATTGTCACCTCTGGTGTAATACCTGGTGAGTATATCATTTTTCATAGCAAAATGCCATTTTGCATTCTTGGTTACTTTTGGCTTTCGGCCGATCAGGTCAAAGTATTTTGACAATGAAGGATCAGCTTTTTGGGCTGTTATAAATGCTTCCTTCATGGTGTTAGTAGGTAGTGAAACTGGGCTGAGCAATTGTATCGCCTCAGTTTGATTTATTTCATCTTGCACTCTAGCAGTAGCTCTCGTTACTGCGTTCACACACTCAATGATGTCAGATGATGATGGAACAACAGTTTCAATGATGTCATGAGAACTTAGTGCTACATTAGGTACTTTATAATCAATAGGTGGTGTGACATTTTCAATGATGACATTTGATGGTGATGTTATGGTATCATCAATACATACAGATGTTATGTCATGAGGTTTATCATTTACCTCAGGTAAATTACCAATAATTATATCACAAACTGGACTGGTTAGTGCAGCGCACTTTACTTTCCCAGTGAGGAAAGGTGTTTCAATATATGCCCATGCTAATGGGTATTTCTCAATATTGCCTGAGAATGTTCTACATGTTACGTGCCTGCCTGTATAGTCTGTAGGCATTATGAACGTTCTCTTCAGGCCAATGAGTGAACTCCCCATGTCGCGAAGGACTGTAGCAGATTTGCCATTTACATATCCGTGATGGATGTTTATTCTGCCTTTTGAGTCTACTACCAAATAAGCTTCTTCATTGGCAATAGGGATGGCATGACCGCATGTTAAAATACCATCTTCATAGAAGGTGTTACAAACAGAGCAATGGTTTGCGTTGAATATGTCAAACGCCTGTGCTGAGTTCACAGGATGTTTCTCTGGCTCTTCTTCATCAGAAGACGAACTATCAAACAAGGCGGCATTTGCTTTGTTGGTCATATGCCTGCCCTTACAATCTTTCCGGTGGTGTCCCCATGCCTTGCAGAGGAAACATTTTCGTGAGTTTTTAAAGGATTTACGTTCTTTGTCTTGTCTGTTTACCATGTTTAATAAGTAAGTATGGTACCCTGGGTTCTGATCGCACATTTCACCCTGATGATGTGAATATTTACAATAAATGCAATGATTAAATTTCTCAGAGGTAGGCCTATGAAGTTTCTGCCTACTATAGGGTTGTTTGTCATAATTAGCCGCTGCTACAAAGTTAATGTTAGTATCTTCAGTAGCAAAGCAATGTTTGTTGGCTGTGTAGTAAGCCGACCCACGTCTTTCAATCTCATCCACACTAGAGCATTCATTCTCTAACAAAAATTTAGCAAAGGCTGAAGGAATAGATGATACAATTTTGTCTCTAATGATTAGATCTTCCAATCTCTGATAACTTTTTTCAATTTTGGCTGCTGACGTCCATTTGGTGAAAATATCTCGGACTAAGCAGAGGTAGTCAGAGAACGTTTGAGTCGGTTTTGGGCTCAATTTACTGAATTGTTCCCTGTAACCTGCCTCATCTAACATAAAATGTGCCATAATCTTGGATTTCAGATAATGGTAATCTTTTCTGAGGTCTTTGGGGATGGTTTCAATAACTTTAAGAGGTTCCCCTGACAAACTCCTCATGTACACAATATTCCATTCAGACAGTGGAACTTGATAATGTTCCATTAAAGTTTCAAAATTTTGGGTAAAGGCTGCGATGCAGTCACCCGAGGTATAATTACGTACAATACCTTGATATTTCTTAAACTGGTTTTCTTTCTCCAGTCTCTCAGATTTCTTAGCCTCTTTGTTAATTGCAGTCTCAGTGTCAAGTTGTTTTATCTTCAACTGTAACTCCAGTTCTTCTCTCTTACTCTGAGCTGCTATTTCTACCTTCTTTAGTTCGCTATCCATCTCAGCTTGCTTTGTCTTTGCAGCCAGTTCTAATTCGGCTTGCTTGGCAGCCCTTTCTGCTGCTCTTTCTTCGCGTTCTGCTGCCCTGTCATCGCGTTCGGTAGCTTTCTCCTGTACCAGTAGGTATTCAGCGTACTTCTGCTCACTCCAACGTGTTAGTTCATCACCATGTAACTGTAACTTTATGCCCATATCAATGAAATCAAATAATGAAGACATGATGGAAAAATGTCAATGAAATACCAGCCACACACAATATGTAATAAGTGGTTAGTAATCAACAATTTACAATTTGTTTAAATGGACGATATGTGCCTAAAAATGCATTTTTAAAGGATACGAAAAGAAAAAAAATTATACTCAAGTGCCCTGGATGCGGTGAAGAACGGTTGAAAATCGGGCTAGGAACTGTAGGGTCGCTACTTCGAATCGTAAATGACCTCTACGGCAAGGTTTCGGATGGTACGGAAAAACCTGCTTTTATTTTGGAAGAAGATAAATTAGCGTCTATTTGTTGGTGTGTGCCTGCTTGTCACTAAGTGTTGATTAGGTTTGTATGGCGTTGAGTGTAATTGTATGTCGTAAGTTTGTCCGTCAACAGTTTTTTTACAATACACGTTACTTTCTTTCCAAACACTTTCCGCGTTCCACAAACTCAATGCACAAAGACAATCTACAAGTATCTTAACACTCTACAACATTGATGACACATCACTTACATCAAGATGACATTCAGTAAGGACATAGACATCAAGTTTACAAGATGGCGACAAGATCACAATGTCGACAAGGTCAAAACGGTGACAAGTTTCACAAATCACAAATGTTTTACACGTTTACAGGATCAAACAAAATGTATGCATTGTACGTTTACAAATGGTCTTACACATGTTTAAATAATGTAGTAACAATCAAAATGAGCCTTCCATGATCACATTTAGGTTTAAATCTAACTAAATTAAAGCTGGACGAGACCTTCACGTTCAAAAAGGACGAGCTACGTTCAAATCTAACTAAATTAAAGTGGGACGAGCCCCCACGTTCACACATGTCAGAGTCTTAAACTTGGCTCGCTTTCCTAACAAGTGTGAGACAGTACAAATACAACGTGATTTGACGTAAGACTCAACGATACACCATTCAATGGATTTATTAACATATCAAATACAGAATGATGATCATAACAATATATAAAGGATACTTTACAACTTACATCCACAATACAGTTCACAAGTCTGACTCGCAAGATGTCCAGACACTCGCCTTTCAATACAGAAACCATACAACGCCTTTCTCTCAATCACACGTCCGTCCTGTACCGTGTCCCCAGAGCTGTCTGGACCTGGTTCGCAACTTGCCTCCTGCCTGACGTGGCGTCACGTGGCAGGCGTGCGTCTTGCGTTGGCGGCCTGACCGCTGGTCAGCCAGCGATCTCGCAGGCCGGTAACTCCTATTCGCCTGGCGGCGCAACGAAGTTGTTGCATCCCTTACTGGGAACTAAGTCGCCTGGCGGTCGTAACGATGTCCCTGCATCGCTGTCCCCTGTTAGACTCTGACAGACATGTATAACATACTTCCAGGCATTTTCATTGAAACATATAAATCTTTCTTCCTATGTGAATCCTGAATATACCACTGCCTTCTCCAGGCCTGTGTACCACTGCTAGAAATTAACTGTTATGGCCAAACTCTCAGTTAGTTTGACAATAACCAAGTCTCCTGAGTCTATCATTTGGACCAAGTCTCCTCACTTGCCCATATCTAACTCCCCTGCCTAAGTTTCCCTAACTTGCTCCAAAACTCAGTTCCCTGGCCCATCACTTTCTTCTCCCTTTATTGAGCCTCCTCGTACCCCCCCCCCCCCCACCCCACCCCAATGAGACTATTTCACCTTTGATCCCAATTATAGATTCCCATGAACATTACCTTTCTGGATTTTCCTTTGTTTATCTGTCTTCCAGCACATTTCTGCTTGCTTGCAAGTGATTTACCTTTGATGTACCAACCCACTGTCTTGGGGCTCCCCCATTAGCTGTAGATTCTAATTAATCTCCGCTCCCCCATTAGCTGGAGATTCTAATTAATCTCCCTGGCCCCACATCTGCCGTACTCCGACCTCACACCTGCAACCTCACTTTGTTACTTTCATCATTCCTCATGCATGTTACAGTGTCATTAAATGTCCTTTATTGAAGGCCCAGTTAAAGATATCCTGTGATAACTCTTAAGTTATTCTCACGTTTCTAGAGCTTTAAAGTAGCTTGAACTTGTTGCATCTTTCAGTGGCACAATAAAAAGAAACGTCTCCATCTCTTTCCTTTCTCTGACAAAATGAATATATAGTATCAGCCCCTCATCATCAGATCTGTCTCCATCTCCATCATGTAAGATACTGACATGTGATTTTCCTTTATTTCAGTTTCAAATCTTCATAAAGATACGAGGCAATGGAAAAAATAAATTCTCTACATTGTGTTTTTTCTAAAAACTTCTTTGAATCAATCACATTAAGCTTGGTTAACAATGCAACCAAACCTTCAACATCAGTGTAGAGTCTGTAACTGTTGGCAATACAATGCCATGCAATGTACATTCATATGTTGCAGCATATTAGCATCCATGCCCCCCCCCCCCCCCTCCTCCTCCCTCTCACTTTGCTAAAGGAGCACATTCAGGATTCTTCTTTGTACTTCAGCCTTCTGACAATTGAAGTGCATATAGGATGCATGGTGCTTTGTAAGTTTCCAATTTAAATTGTCCCAAACACAACTTTCAAATTTTGGTCTGCAGCGTTGATGGGAAACTTACTGCCCAGTTGGTAATTCTTTCTTCATAGCGCAGCAGTGGTAGAATTTCTAGTCGTGATTGCAGAAATTTTCATATGTATGACTGAGGGAATTTAGAAACACTGTATTTAGTACAACAGCATCAGTTACCAGCACCGGTGCTACATAAAAGAAGATCTGATATGAGAGCAAGTGTACGCAGAGAAGAAAATGGATTGATGACATCCAAGACTTTGTACAATCACATGGAATGACACAATCCAGTGCCACTCATCTGGTGCTGGAACGTTAACTGTTCCTTCTTACGATGCTTGATGACAAACATAGAAGATGATGATGATCTTCAGTGATAGGTTTTTCATTGTTGTCTCAAGTACAATAATTTACTTTATGCTGATCATTATCATCTTGAAAATTACTAACAGTGCTTGGATTGGCTGGCTTCTTGCCTTCATTCTCTGTCTATCACTATGTGGTACATTTTCAGGCAAAGTTGACCCACTTCATATCCTGGTGCGAGGAAATGCAACCTAAAGACTAAATGTTGTGGCAGGGTAGACCAGGCTCCAATCCTTGGTTGGCAACTGGTCTAGAATCGAAGCTCTGACAGGTGGACAGGTAGAGCATTGCTTTGCTGATCCTGCAGTGTCTTCCAGACGTATTGGTGGTACCTGCCCTCTGGAGTGAACTAGACAGGCAGAGAGAGGGATCATGCTGCATGGGCAACACATGGTCTGTACAATTCAGTCCAGGCTTTGTGCTGTGGAGAAGTATAACTCCATCTCTGGTCATAACCTGTCTCAGAATCAAAGTGAGAGGTAGCAGTTAGGGTTATAAGTCTTTGTCAGTTGGCATAGACAGGGGTGCCATGGTTGCCTCTGACGGTGGGAGACACCTACAGGTGTGACTGATCAGCTACCACCTGCAAGTCCCACAGGATTTCAAAGATTCAAGCATCATAACACTGTACAAGAACATGGGCGATTGGAACCACTCTACAACTATAGGGGTTTTTCATGTCTGTGTATTGTTGGGAAAGTATTTGCCAGAATTGTTCTGCGCAGACTTCAAGTCCTTCGAGATCAAGTCTACCCTGAATCACAGTGTGGCTTTCAACTGAACCGGTCTACCATTGATATGATATTCTCATTGTGACAAATGCAAGAAAAATGCTGTGAACAGAATCAACCACTGTTTATTGCCTTCATTGACCTCATAAAAGCATTTGATTTGGACAGTCATGAGGGTCTGTTCAAAGCACTAAAGAAGATTGGCTGCCCACCAACTCTTCTGTCCATTGTGGAATCGTTCCACACAGGCATGAAGGGTATAATCAAGTTTGATGGTGCAACTTCTGAAGAATTTGAAATCAAGAGTGGAGTTAAGCAAGGTTGTGTACTAGCTCCCATCCTCTTTGGAATATACTGTTCACTTCTACTGAAATACGCCTTTCGTGATCTGGATGGTGGTATATACATTTACTCACGCTCAGATGGCGGACTCTACAATGCTCAGAGATTGAAGGCTAAGACCAAAATTAGGAGGGTACTGATCAGAGAGTTGCTTTTTGCAGATGAAGCTGCACTTACGACCCACTCTGAGGAAGAATTGCAATGTCTACTATCTGCATTCTCCAATGCTTGTTCTGAATTTGGTTTAACAATTAGTAAAAAGAAGACACAGATTATGTCACAAGGTGCAAATGGGGTACCATCAATCTTTATTGACGATGCCGAACTGGAGATGGTAGACCATTTTATATATCTAGGATTAGTGGTAAATAGCAAATTATCCCTAGATCAGGAAATCAACATCCGGATTGGTAAGGCAGCAACAACAATGAACAGGTTAAGAAAAAGTCTGGGAAAACAGGAAGCTTACTGCCAAAACAAAAGTCCTTGTCTATCAATCCTGTGCCCTTAGTACTCTTCTTTATGGCAGTGAAGCCTGGACAACTTACTCATACCAAGATAAACTTTTAAACAGCTTTCATATGCTGTGTCTGTGAAGAATACTTGGTATTAAGTGGCAAGACAAAATCACAAAAACTGAAGTATTAGAAAGATCAGGTTGTGTGACGGTTTATTCTATGCTAAATCTTTGTAGACTTAGATGGATAGGACACGTTAGGAGGATGAATGATGGTAGAATACCAAAGGACATCTTTTTTGGTGAATTACAGATTGGTAAGAAATGTCAGGGTCAGCCTCTACTACGATACAAAGATGTGTGTAAGCACAATGTACCAAACTATCATCTGTCAAGACGGCACAGTGCCAATAGAGAGCAGGAAGCACAAAGACAGCATGGAGGGGGCTTTGCAGTGAAGAATTCACTACTGGGAATGATTGAAATTCCAGCTAGTGGAAATGAAAGATTATTATGCATCACAAGATGCACATGGGGGGGGGGGGGACTGTCAGAAGTCTGGGTGCCCACCGCCTAGATGAAAGTATTATTCACTGGTGAGCAACCCCAAATAGTCAGAATCTGACTAGGGAAAAATCTATATGGCTGAACTATAGATTACGCCCTGAATATCCAACATACAGCTCCAAGTGGCTCGTTACAAAATTGAAATGAACTGTGCTGAATATTCGCCAAGGAATAGGAAAGAGAAGGTTAGCTAGGATAGATTTTTAAGTCTAAATTGATGTGTAATTGACAACTATCCCAGTACAGGTTTTTCTCCCTGACTGCTCCCTTCCTTGGTGTTTAAGTGAACCCCCACCAATGTTCACAACAACACGTATGCACAATTGGAAAAAAATATGACAGAACTATGAGTTACAATACTACAGCATTTATTTAATAATCATAAAAATAGACATCTGATGGTTTTAAGATGATGATGATGAAATCATATAACATGATAGTGATGACAAACATTACATAACTTGTTACTTGAACTATCTGGGTCTGTGGTCCAGATCCCCTCTCTCCAGTAGAAACAAAAAAAAAAAAAACAGCTTGCTTGGTATTCTGACCCTGTCAGTCCTGGCACTACCTAGTCGTCACTCGTTCTTGAGATCTATAACATAGGTGCTCCTTGTGAGAGCTTGAAAGAAAGTCAAGAATGTGTTATATCTAGTTCTACATCAGTACAATCCTAATTAATACATACACACATATACAGTAACCAGTCTGGCCAAGTTTATCTTCCAGTTCTACTGCGTTCACCATCCTCCTCCTTCCTCCATATCTCTCTCCTACTGTCTTAGTCGGGGATGGTCTTTTCAATTGTCTCACACGCCTGTAATTATTACATTTATGCCGTCCCATGTCCATGTCGCTAATACCGAAATTCTGAGACATACAGCCGCTCCGTCCAAAGTTGGTTTAGCAGCTCACAGGGTCGATAATGGTATCATAATAGTTCCTGATCATCCTGGCTTACAAACCGTGACCAGTACCTGTGCCAGGTTTTCGTGAATTACTGTCAACGCACGCCCACAATACACTGGAAAAGTTTAGCACCATATACCCTATACCAATTGTGGGTAATGTCTGTACCATTACACCTCTGCGTCCAACACAATCGATGGCCAATGTGCACACAATAACATAACACTTCATATTGGTAGGTTTGCATAGGACAAATCAATAAACCAAACATGAAATAATGTCGTGTCCTCCTTTACAGTGTCGTCCCTGGAGTGAAGAGAGTCGACACCCACATTATAATATTTTTTTCCTCTCAATATTCTGGAGAATCCACCAGCTTCCGTCCAACACACTCCATCAGCCTATGGACACCTTTTCCTATCACTCTCTCTCACTGTCGTACTATGCCCCCTTCTCATACTTCCCCAACACAACGTATTCAACAACTCTTGCTTCTAAAAATTAATACAGCTTAATTTATTAAAAGAAAAGTGTAACGTATATGAGACGTGTATGCGAAGAAAATGTGTGTCGTGTATTATAACATAAATGTATGTGTCAGCCTTCAAAGTTCAGGATCATAGTGTACACATCATGGCAAGGATCACACGACATCATTCGAGTCAGTACGATAAACCTCACCGGAGTCGTATCCTTCTCTCCAGACATGTCCTCCTCCAGGAACTCTGATGACCATGAGATCTTAATCCCATGTAAATATATAATCCGTGGAAAAAAAACTGTTATTGTTCCTAACACAACTGTTCCTAACAGTTTATAGAAACTCCGGCTTCATAATTCCGGCGCGGTGAAACAAACATGGAACACTGTCCTATGAACAAGACTTTTTGTCTCTAGATAAATGTTCACTAGTTCTCACTATTAAACAGTTATTGTCTATACTCCAATAGAGACCTTTATTTTTGTTCTAGTCATAAGTGAACTGAATATCCATCACTACTGGTGTGTTAAAACTGGTATGACCTAAACTCATTCGGTATTTATCCGGTAGGATACCATTCAGCTCCACTGAGCAATGTTGATCATCTTCCTCTAGCATAATCTCTGTTGTAAAGTTGTTGGCCAATCTTCCTGCGCCAAACTTTATCCGGGATCGGATTGTCTCTTGGTTTCGTGTTCTTCATTCCAACCAGAGGAAACCTGTAACATAAATCATATAACCGGTGATAGCCTCCCCGTCACTGATCTCTATTAGATGATCGTGGCCATCGGCCTCGCTTCAGAAAATACAATGAACCTACTCTGTCATGGACAGATGATTGAACACATAGGTTATCATCAGGCCAAGACAAGAAA
Source organism: Cepaea hortensis (assembly GCA_963921405.1). Classification (NCBI taxonomy): domain Eukaryota; kingdom Metazoa; phylum Mollusca; class Gastropoda; order Stylommatophora; family Helicidae; genus Cepaea; species Cepaea hortensis. Next base: position 494,470,310 of record OY992876.1, on the reverse strand, counting down.
AAAAATCAACAAACAGAATGCGGAACCCCGCCCACCAGGGACACTACGGGAATATCCCAATTATCCCTCATTACTCGATTCTCAACTAGTAAAGCTTATCCACACTTCACTAATCTATTTTCAACTAACAGAGCCAAGTATCACTTCCCTACTCTAGCTAGTTTTCCACTAACAGTGCTAATCATCACACTTTAGTTTTAACAAGGCTACAGCCTATATTAATTAGAACGAATATTATAATAGGTTATACCTTACGGCACTGCAGTTTACACTAAATTACATCTAATGGTAGCCATACAGGCTCGTGTAAACTAAATCAAATATCTCCTTCACACGTTAGATGTTCTAACTGCTGCAGTGACAAGCATGTCTGCCTAGATCCACATTTTCAAGTTTCCCTAGTTGGTCCCAACTCGGGTTTTTATGGCAACTCCTAAAGTTGATCACGTGACATTTTCCTTTATGCCCACACAGGTGGCATATTGGCAGACCCTCCCTTGTCAGGGATCCATCCTCCCTGGATCCATCAATGTTAGATTTGTCACCACTGGTTTTGACATCCAAAACAATCTAGAGAGTTACTGTACAGTTCCAACAAAGGGTTTCGATACCAAGCTGCCAATCATGGTTTTCCAAACAACCTTACATTGTGCACGTGACGTTGTTGATGTACTGCAGGTGTTCCACTGTTTCTAATAACCAGCCCTCAACTTTCTGTCATGTGGTGACAGTCAAAACCGCCATTCCGTCTGATGTCCGGAACTATAGATGACAGACGGAACTATTCCATATCCTGAGCGGGCAAGGCTATGTGATTTTAACTGTTTATGAACTGCCAACGGGGTGTATCCATTCCTTCTCACTCACCACCAAATGTGTATATGTGCTGCCCCTATGTAACCCGTGCAGCTGTGTTTACTCTGTTAGTACGACTGTTGTGGCCTAGAAAATATACGCCAAGCAACCGTCGGTATTATCATTATCTGGTTAACTCATGGCGATCTCGTGACAAATACCCATAAAATATATTAATTAAACTATACATATTATGATACTTTAACATAGTAGCTTAATTCACTAGTTTGTATGTATACGAAATGAGACGTATATACACAAAAAGAATATTACGAAGCATAGTCCTAGCATCGTATATTCATATGAAGTTACAAATACATACATCCAACATATACTTAAACATTAGGCATATGAAAGTATTAAGAGCGCAATTGGGAGGGTACAAGCCTTACCCTGGTGCGAGGAAATGCAAGCTAAAGACAAAATGCCATGGCAGGGCAGACCAGGCCCTAAGCCTTGGTTGGCAGCTGGTCTAGGATCGAAGCTCCGACAGGCGGACAGTTAGAGCATTGCTTTGCTGATCCGGCAGCTTCTGCAGCTTCTCTTGTTCCAGATGTAGAGGTGTTACCTTTCCTCTGGAGTGAACTAGACAGGCCGAGAGAGGGATCATGCTGCATGGGCAACACATGATCTCTACAATTCAGCCCAGACTTTGTGCTGTGAAGAAGTATAACTCCATCCCTGGTCTTAACTGGTCTAGGAATCAAAGCGAGAGGCAACTGTTACTGGTTATAAGTCCCTGTCAACTGGCGTAGACATGGGGCGCCACGCGTTGCCTCTGACAGTGGGAGAACCTACAGGTGTCACTGATCAGCTACCGCCCGCCTCAAGCTGGGCAGCCCCCGGCCAATAGGGTGCTGATCCGCCACAGCCTGCCTGCTTCAATGGGTGCTTGGGGCTAGGACAAAATCTGAATCGCAGGCTGTAAAACCAGTGCACTAGGTACAAATAAAAATAGAAACCTCAAGCTACGGCTTGCAACCTAGAACGTGAGAACCATGTGTCCAGGATTTTCCACTGACTTGACCAGTATTGACGATGTGAGAAAAACGGCTGTGATTGATGCCGAACTCAATCGTCTTAACATTGATATTGCTGGCCTGCAGGAGACTCGTCTCGCTGAGGAAGGGTCACTCAGGGAAAACAATTACACCTTTTTTTGGAAGGGTAGAGGGCAGGCAGAAAAAAGGCAACACGGTGTGGGCTTTGCAGTGAAGAATTCGCTACCGGGAATGATTGAAATTCCAGCAGGAGGAAATGAAAGACTATTATCCCTGCGTTTGGCAACCTCTTGTGGGTTTGCCACCATTATTACTGCATATGCACTGACACTCGATTCCTCTGATGATGTGAAGGTTTCGTTCTATGAGGAATTAGACTCCGTGATCAAGGCAGTTCCAAAATCTGACTACATTTATATGCTCGGTGATTTCAATGCTCGTGTGGGCAAGGACTCGAGTTCATGGCCAGCGTGCCTTGGAAAATACAACCTCGGTCGCATGAATGAAAATGGGCAAAGGCTGCTGGAGCATTGCATCAGTAATGACCTATTTATTACAAACTCCTTTTTTAAAACAAAAGAGATGCATAAGGTCACATGGAAACATCCAAGATCCGGCCATTGGCACCAGCTGGACTTCATCATCACACGGAGACAACATCTGAACCATATATCATTGACTCGAAGTTACCACAGTGCTGACTGTGATATGGATCATTCTTTGGTTGTTGCAAGGGGTAGACTGAGACCAAGGAGAATCTACACAGCTAAACACAAATCTAGCCCCAGGATTAATATTATTAACACTCACAATCCTGAAAAGTGCTTTCAGTTTCAACAGCAACTTGAAGACGCTTTCACTGATACACCAGAAAATTGTACAGTAAATGAAAAGTGGGGTCAAATTAAGGAAACTCTTTATAAAACTGCAGTAGGGGTTTACGGCACTATGGATCATAAGAGGCAGGACTGGTTTGCGGCAAACAGCGAGACTCTGCAGCCCTTGATTGATAAGAAGAAGAAAGTTCTCTTAAGAAACAAGGAAAGACCAACGCGTAACACTCTGAGTGAACTGAAGAAAGCTAGGAAGGATGTGCAAAAGGCTGCTAGGCAGTGTGCAAATGATTATTGGATCAAGTTATGTGAGTCCATTCAAATCGCAAGTGATAAGGGAAACATAAGAAGCATATATGAAGGAATAAAGAAAGCCTTCAAGCCGTTTGGCTCATGCTCCGAAGGTTGTGGGTTCGATTCCGGGCCGCGCCCTTCGGTTTACGAGTTAAATGTTTCGGAGACTCCTGTGGGTCGTCGCTAAAAGCTACGGAGTTCGTGCTTTGTGCGACGCTTTCCGTGCTGCGGAAAGAGACCGAGCCATATGGGATAAAACCCGGTGCAATGAAGTCGACCCTGTCGACTTTAATGCGACTTTCTTTAAAGAAAGCCTGTGGTCCAGTGATCAAAAGAAGTGCACCATTGAAAACCTTAACTGGAGAAATCATCACTGACAAGAAACAGCAGATGGACAGATGGGTAGAGCACTATTTGGAGCTTTACTCAAGTGAGACCAAACTAGCGGATGATGCCCTCAACGCCATAGAGGCTCTACCAACTCTTGACCACCTGGACACACTTCCCACCATAACAGAAGTTAAGTGTGCTATAAATGAATAAGGAGTGGGCAAGACACACTCACTCTACAGATCCACCAGCTAATAGAGCTATGCTGGTGAGAAGGACATGTCCCACAGGATTTCAAAGATTCAAGCATCATAACACTGTACAAGAACAAGGGCGATCGGAGCGACTGCAACAACTATAGGGGTAACTCACTTCTGTGTATTGTTGGAAAAGTATTTGCCAGAATTGTTCTGCGCAGACTTCAAGTCCTAGGAGATCAAGTCTACCCCGAATCACAGTGTGGCTTTCGACAGAACCGGTCTACCATTGATATGATATTCTCATTGCGACAAATGCAAGAAAAATGTTGTGAACAGAATCAACCACTGTTTATTGCCTTCATCGACCTCACAAAGGCATTTGATTTGGTCAGTCGTGAGGGTCTATTCAAGGCACTAAAGAAGATTGGCTGCCCACCAACTCTTCTGTCCATTGTGGAATCGTTCCACACAGGCATGAAGGGTATAATCAAGTTTGATGGTGCAACTTCTGAAGAATTTGAAATCAAGAGTGGAGTTAAGCAAGGTTGTGTACTAGCTCCCACCCTCTTTGGAATATACTTTTGACTTCAACTGAAATATGCCTTTCGTGATCAGGATGGTGGCCTTTACAATGCTCAAAGATTGAAGGCCAAGACCAAAATTAGGAGGGTACTAATCAGAGAGTTGCTTTTTGCAGATGATGCTGCAGTTACAACCCACTCTGAGGAAGAATTGCAATGTCTACTATCTGCATTCTCCAATGCTTGTTCTGAATTTGGTTTAACAATTAGCAAAAAGAAGACACAGATTATGACACAAGGTGCACATGGGGTACCATCAATCTTTATTGACGACGCCGAACTAGAGATGGTAGACCATTTTACATATCTAGGATCAGAGGTAAATAGCAAATTATTCCTAGATCAGGAAATCAACATCAGGATTGGTAAGGCAGCAACAACAAGGAACATGTTAACAAAAACAGTGGGAGAAGCTTATTGCCAAAACAAAAGTCCTGTCTATCAAGCCTGTGTCCTTAGTATACTTCGTTGTGGATACGAAACCTGATCAACTTAGTCACATCAAGAGAAACGTTTAAACAGCTTTCATATGTGGTGTCTGTGAAGAATACTTTGTATCTAGTGGCAAGACAAAATAACACATACTGAAGTATTGGAAATATCAGGTTGTGTGACGGTTTGTTCCATGCTCAGTCTTTGTAGACTTAGATGGACAGGACACATTAGGAGGATGGATGATGGTAGAATACCAAAGGACATCTTTTTTAGTGAATTACAGATCAGTAAGAGATCTCAGGGTTGATCTCTACTATGATACAAAGATGTGTGTAAGCGGGACATGATTGATACAGGCATTGATATTGTACATTGGGATGCGGCAGGCAGACTGTAGTTTGGTGACCCCTGGCCTAGATCATGCATCAGCCTAGATCATACATCAGCCTAGATCATACATCAGCCTAGATCATACATCAGCCTAGATCATGCATCAGCCTAGATCATACATCGGCCTAGATCATACATCGGCCTAGATCATACTTGAACTTAGATTATACATCAGTTTATATCATCATGAACTTAGATCATGCATAAACCTAGATCATACCTGAACTTAGATCATACATAAGCCTAGATCATAGATAAGCCTAGATCATACATAAGCCTAGATCATACATCAGCCTAGATCATACATCAGCTTATATAATCATGAACTTAAAGCATACATTAGCTGATATCATACATCAGCGTAGATTGTATATGAGCACATTATTCATTCTTTTTCTCCATTTTTGATTCACTTGAAATTTATTGTCTATAGCTGCAATGTGTGCCTGCTTGATTGCACATACACATTTGTTCATAATCAACACTTGGTATATTCATGAGGATATTAATTATTTACTTTTGTGTGTTTCAGAAATACACTCAAGGTCTTCAAAGAGTCATTACCTCTCCACGCAAGAGCATTCACAAAAGTGGACATATGACAGCATAGACATGAAGATTGTGAAAGAAGAGCTATCAGATGTTCTTTGTGAGGACAGAAGTCACAGCTTCAGTAAAATGGTAGACATAGCTGGGAGCAGCATCATTCAAGAAATAACACAACACAACAGCTCAGAATCCAGAATTGTTGAGAACAGTTGTAAGGCATCAGTAAAACATGAACATTGTTGTCAGATGTCAGAAAATGTGTCTTCTGTGATTGATACAGACAGTAAACTATCTCTGGCTATTGAGAATTGTCAGCAGCAAAATAAGGAAACACAAGAAAAACATACACAGAGCTTTGCACAGTCTCTTGATGGCATTTTTGATTATGTCAGCTATAGCTCTCAAGGAACTTACACAGGAGACATATCTGATGTTTCTTGTCCAAATGTTTGTGTAAACAGATATAAGAGGACACATACTGTTGGGATGCCAAATAAATGTAATGAATTGGATAGTCTCTTGATTCAAGATGATCATCTAGAGTGCCAAAAGAACATGAATCATAAGAGAATACATACAGATGAGAAAACATACACGTGTGATGTTTGTTGTGCTTCTTTTTCTGAAACTAGCAAACTGAAGCGACATAAGAGAACACATACAGGAGAGAAACCTTATAAGTGTGATGATTGTGGTGCTTCATTTACTGAAGCTGGAGATCTGAAACGACATAAGAGAACACATACAGGAGAGAAACCTTACAAGTGTGATGATTGTGGTGCTTCTTTTACTCAAGCTGGCAGTCTGTGGACTCACATGAGAACACATACAGGAGAGAAACCTTACAAGTGTGATGATTGTGGTACTTCTTTTTCTCATGCTAACAGCCTGAAGAAACATAAGAGAACACATACAGGAGAGAAACCTTACAAGTGTGATGATTGTAGTGCTTCTTTTACAGCAGCTGGCAGTCTGAAGACTCACAAAAGAATACATACAGGAGAGAAACCCTACAAGTGTGATGATTGTGGTGCTTCTTTTACTCAAACTGGCAACTTGAAGACTCACAAGAGAACACATACAGGAGAGAAACCTTACAAGTGTGATGATTGTGATGCTTCTTTTACTGAAGCTGGCCACTTGAAGACTCACAAGAGAACACATACAGGAGAGAAACCTTACACATGTGTTGTTTGTGGTTCTTCTTTTACTCAAGCTGCTAGTCTGAAGACTCACAAGAGAACACATACAGGAGAGAAACCTTAAAAGTGTAATGATTGTGATGCTTCTTTTACTGAAGCTCGCAGTCTGAAGACTCACAAAAGAATACATACAGGAGAGAAACCTTACAAGTGTGATGATTGTGGTGCTTCTTTTACCAAAGCTGGCTGTCTGAGGGAACATAAGAGAACACATACAGGATAAAAACCATATAAGTGTGATTTTTGTGGTGCTTGTTTTAGTCAAACTAAGAATCTGAAGAAACATATGAGAACACATACAGGAGAGAAACTTTACAAGTGTGATTGTGGTGCTTCTTTTACTGAAGCTGGCAGTCTGAAGACTCACAAGAGAACACATACAGGAGAGAAACCTTTCAAGTGTGATGTTTGTGGTGCCTCTTTTACTCTAGCTTGCAGTCTGAAGACTCACCAAAGAATACATACAGGAGAAAAACCTTACAAGTGTGATTGTGGTGCTTCTTTTACTCAAAATGGCAGCCTGAAGAGTCACAAAAGAACACATACAGGCGAGAAACCTTACAAGTGTGATGATTGTGGTGCTTCTTTTACTTACGCTAACAATCTGAAGAAACATAAGAGAACAAACACATACAGGAGAGAAACCTTACAAATGTGATGATTGTGGTGTGTTTTTTTTACTGAAACTGGCATTCTGATTAAAAGAGCACACACAGGAGAGAAACCTCATAAGTGTGATGTTTGTGGTGCTTCTTTTACTCACGCTGGTCACCTGCAGAGAATAAGAGAATACATACAGGAGAAAAACCTTACAAGTGTGATATTTGTGGTGCTTATTTTACATTAACTGGCAATCTGAAGAGACATAAGATAACAGGAGAGAGTCTTTACAAGTGTGATGATTGTACTGCTTCTTTTACTCAGACAATCTAAAAAAATATACAAAACTGTACCGTCGTCACGTGCTCTGCCAACTACCATAGGTGTTATGTATCTCCTCAGATCTAGTTACTTATTCAGGATCAACTCTGCTGATAATATTTCTCAATGTCACCATATAGTCCAACCAGCATCATCTCTCTCAGTCTGCCCATGCCTCTTTTCCCACTGATCTTTCCAGTCATCACAATGCTTTCCCATGCTTCTCTTCTCATCACAGTTCTAAAGAATCTGTTGTCTCTTTCTGATAGTTGCATATAATGTTCTACTTCATTAGCCTCTTCCAGGCAATAGTTGTTAAGTTTGATAATCCAAGCTATTCACAACAACCATCTCAGGAATCACATTTTTTATGCTTCCAACAAAATAGAAGACATTTTATTTTAAAGATTCTAAAGCCAACAACCCTGGGGAATTGGATGCAGAAATGAGGACAAAAATCTAGTCACTTTTAGATAGTAAATTCATCAGTGAGGCGACTGCACAGTTAGTCGTCATCCCACGGGGCTCAGAAACCCCCAACTTTATAGTCTTCCTAAATTGAAAAAAACCTGGGGTACCACTGAGACCGATTTAATCTATGCACAATTCTGTTTAACACAGGATGGTGAAATTGCTTACAGAAATAGCTTAACCCGTGCAACAATCATTCTACCCCTTAATATTAAAAGATTCATTTGAACTTGTCAAACTACCGGATACTATGGATTTTAAGCTAAAGCATCAACTGTGCCAATGGATATTTCATCCATTTTCACTGATGTTCCCATGGAAGAAATAGTGATCATCATCTGTGATTGTGTGCAGATCTGTAACGAGAACAAGTGACCCAACTGTTCAAACACCAGATACAGGGGCACACACCAAGCCTAAAACTAGAAGACACCCGATGTTAAAGAAGAGAAGCGAAGAAGCCGCTACCGACATCAAAGCCGCCAAGAAGATGGGGGGAGAGAATCTGCGTACTAGATGTACCAAAGTGCCACCATCACAGTCGAAAGAAGGAAAGCTTCCTGAAGCGACCACTGGGAGAGGTTATAACTCGCCGCAAACATGGTCAAAGACTACCCAAAAGCAAACATATCGAAAAAACTGAAACTGACATGCGGCAGATGATTAATTGGATGATCAAACATGTCCAAGTGGAGCTTACAGATGACCAGATATAGAAGCAGCTGCAGCAGGAGAATCTCCACATTCATGGCATAAAGGCAGAGTGGCTTATGACCTGTGCCAAGATACCAGCAATACTTGAGGTGGTGACAATGGAGATGATGGACAGGAAACAACAATAGCCTGAATGCTTTATTCCTGGAATTACACAATTCTCTTGGTGCTAGAGGACTGATCACCAGAGTCGTAGAACATGTCGTGGCAAGACAAACATCTGCCTATACCTTGCCAAAGACAATAAATGTCTGCTGGCCAAACAGGATAAGGACTTTCGGAAGCCTAATGATAATAGAAAGTGTGCAAACTGCCTTGGAAAATATGAACCAAGATACGTGGGCTGCACAAACCTCCAAAGGCACAGAGATATAAAACTCGCCATAACAACAAACACACGATTCAAGGAAGCATGGCAGAGGTGCGAGACAGCCACAGACATTTCATAAGATGACAAAATGCAGCTTTAAGGCCAGATAGCTGATCTGAAGAAACAAATCAACAAACTCCTGAGACATTTCTGGAAGAAATGACAGAAATTCAGTGCAGCATTCAGCAAGAGAGAGAATGCTTGGCTCAGATAAAGAAAGAAAACAAAGACATATTACACGTGAATCAAACAGAAATAGAACAACTAAGAATCGACAGAGTTTATCCAAAACAAGCCAACAGCCTTTGCAAAGACAACTAAGAAACCTCAAGCTGAAGCCAGGCTAAAGACCACACAGAGAAACTTCAAGTTGAAACCAGCAACTCATTCTCATTCATAACGACACCTTATTTTTCTCAAAAATACTAATTCAACATTGGCAGGATGGCACCATCCAGAGATCTGTCTCTTGCAAGGGAACATGGACGGGCCAATACCTGAATTTAAATAGCTTTTCACATATTCAGTATAAGAGTTGCCTGGTACGGACCTAGATTAATCGAGATAGAATGATTTGCTTCTGTGACACACTAAAAGAAGACGAAACTCTTAACCATAATCTGCAATCTAATGTATATTCAATTGACTTTATCAAGCGTCATTACCAGCCACCAAACCTATTCCCACAGTTAGCAATTAACAAATTGATTAATCAAACATATACCAGTATGAGTGCAAAATAGATTTAATCAGTCTTCAGGAATACCTGTGCAGTCGACAGGTCATAAAATGCTTAGCTTGCTGATTTTGAGACAGTTTAATATTCATCATAAAGTTAAAAAAGGAGAAGACATCTTGTATACTGTATTTTTGTATGTTTTTTTTTTTTTTGGTATATTTTTTTATGTACAGTTTTGTGTAAACAGAAAGTCTTCATTTTAGATTTGCAATTACCATGGAGAAAACTGGTGCTCCACATTCAAACACTATCAGTGACTATATGTTTTAAGTATTTCAGCCCTGGTATAATTCATTTATTCACTTCATGTGATATGTAACTCTGCAGTATGCACCTGATGATATGCCAGGCAATAAAACTGGACAATATATTGTTTGTGGCTTCTGTGTTTAAACTAGAAATATATTAATTTTGATTTCTGTTTAATTCATACTTAAGCTCTAAACCAGTGGTTCTCAACCTTTTTTGGTCCGTTCCCCCCTTCACCATATTTTTAGGACGCCATTCCCCCCCTCACCATATTTTTATGACATCATTTCCCCCCCTCCCCCCCACCATATTTTTAGAACGTCATTCCCCCCTTTTGTATTTCCTCCCTAAAAATTTCCCCCTGCCGCTACACAGTATATTAATAATTGAAGCTAAATTTAATAGCACATACTAAAACAAGTCTAGACATGTACATAAAATGTGATTTGCGGATCTACTTACGTTATAAAATGAATTTCAGAAGGGTGATACGTACAGAAGCGTAAAGTATGAAAGGAAAAACAAGATCAAGTAATCGGTTCTTGTATTAACGCGATCTTGAAATAATCTTCATTCCCCCCCTGGAAACCCCAAAATTCCCCCCCGGGGGGGAGGGGGGGAGAAATTCCCCACCAGTTGAGAACCACTGCTCTAAATACTCCAAAATTATAACCGTGTGCTTTAACAAATCAACCAACAGTCAATCATGTGCCTTGCCAGAAAGCTTGGGTGGCCATGACTCGCCATTCCACTCGATCACCAGTGTCATGGATCAGCTTAGTGTTCCTGTCTTGACCATGCCATGTGGCCAAGCCATCCAGGTATTTACTTCTTGGTCATCCACTTGGTCTGTTCCCTTCGATCTTGCCAGTTGTCACCAAGTTCTCCAATTCATTTCTTCTCATAATATGTCCAAACAATTGTGACTGTCTACGTCTAATTTCTCTAATCAATTTACAATTTTCATTTGTCTCCTGTAGTACTTTATCATTGGTTTTTCTGTCTGTCCATGGTATTCTATGCATTCTCTTCAGAAACCACATTTCTGCAGCCATCAGATGTTTTTCAGCTTGACTGCTCATTGTCCAAGTTTCACATCCATACAAAAGAACAGGCTCTATGTATCCCCTCAACACTCTTTTTCTCGTTTCAATTGACATCTTTTTATTGGTCAGGATGTTTTTCATCTTGATGAAGGCTACTTTTGCCATGGCGATTCTTGTTCTAATCTCTTCAAGGCATCTCCCATCAGATGTTATGATTATTCCGAGATAATTGTACCGATTCACTTGTTGAAGAATATATATACTTGTATATTACATTGTGGCATTTCATTCTTCCTAGTGACGCCATAATCTGTGTCTATTTACAGTTTAATTCTAACCCCAGTTGTTCACTGTGTGTAACAACCACATCTACAAATTGTTGCAGATCCTGATCATTGTCTGCAATCAATACTGTATCATCTGCATATCTAATGTTATTGATGTTTCGTCCTCCAATGCTGATTCCATTTATATCTACTACATTTCTGAAAATATTTTCACTGTATAGGGAAAAAATGTGGTTTCTGAGGAAAATGCAAAGAATACCATGGACAGCCAGAAAGACCAATGAACAAGTCCTTCAAGAAACAAATGAAGATCGTAAACTGATCAGAGACATTAGATGTAGACAGTCACAATTTTTTGGGCATGTTATGAGAAGAAATGATTTGGAGAACTTGGTGACAACTGGTAAGATCGAGGGGAACAGACCAAGGGGAAGACCTAGAAGCAAGTATCTGGATGGCTTGGCCTTGTGGCATGGTCGAGACAGAAACACGGAACTGATCCACGACTCTGGTGATCGAGTGAGATGGCAGAACATGACCGCCCACGCTTACCGGCATGGCACATGATGGATGGATGGATAGGGAAAAAGATCTGGTGACATCACACATCCCTGCTGCACACCTCAGTTAATAGACTGATATTGTCCCACTTCATTATCGACAGCTTGTTTCCAATATATGTTTTTTTTTATAAGTCTAATGTCTTTCCCCGAAGCCTTGTTACAAACCTTTGAGAACAAAGTCTTAAGACACATCTTTGGGCCCATTAGGGATACACAAAGCGGACAGTGGAAAAGAAGTCCCCGCTAATCACTGGTATCATGAAGGCTAATAGTAATAGACTACAATGGCTGGGGCATATAGAAACAATGGAAGATAATAGGGAAACAAAATTCGCTTACACTCAGGAAATAAATGACCGTAGACCCCGAGGTAGACCAAGAAGACGGTGGAGAGATAATATTTATACAGACCTACAAGCACTTTGAATCAATGACCGGCAAGAGAAGGTCAACCAGAGAGACGAATGGAGAAGGCTTGTATCTGCAGCAAAGAACCTCAATGGCTGAGAATGCTGTAGAAGAAGAAGAATGTCTTTCCCATCAATTTATAGATCTGCCAGCATATCTATCATGTTGACATGTCTAACTCTATCGAAAGCCTTTGTGTAGTGAATAAAGCAAAGATGTGTATCTTTGTTTACTTCTATAGAACGTTCAATAACTGATCGCAGCATATACACAGCATTACTGTACCCTTTCCTTCTACAAACCCATATTGTTCTTCCCCTATTTCAGGTTGTATTTTCTTCCTCACTCTTTGCATGATAATTTGTAGCAAAATCTTCGTGATGTGACTCATTATACTAATTGTTCTATGTTGATCACATTCCAAGGATCCTGATTTATTTGGGATTGCAATAAATACAGAATTACATAATTCAGAAGGTATATCTCCGGTATCATATAATGTGCTCAGCAGTCTGGTGACTTGATCTATTCCATATTCTTCTAAAGCTTTAATCATTTCTGTTGTGATGTTATCTGAACCGGGGGCCTTGCCAGCTTTCATATGTTTAAGAACATTTTGAACCTCCATCTTCAAAATTGGCGGCCCTTCATTATTAAATCTAATATCATACTGTTCCTCTCTGTTATCATTATAAAGGATTTTCACATAGTCTGACCATACATGTAGAATCTGATCTTTTTCTATTATGATTTTGCCATCTTTAACTTTTAGACAGCCTGCTGATGTACTTGTTCTTTTATTAGTAAGTTCCTGAATTCTTTTGTATACTAATTTAGTATTTAGACTGCTGTGTTTTTAAATTTCTAAGCAATTTTTTTCAAGCCATGCTTCTTTTGCCTCCTTACATAATATTCTGACTTGTCTGTGAAGTTCTTCATATTGGCAGGATTATTTTTGTTGAGTCTTCTTGTTTCCATTAGTTGTAAAATTTCTTCAGTCATCCATTTCTTACGACCCACCTTTAATTTTGGAATAGTTATTTCTGCAGCCAAACTGATTGAATTCTTCAACATTTCCCATTGATCATCCACACCTTGGAATAGGATCTCTAGATCAGACAGTATATCAAATCTGTTCTGTACTTTTATGTTGAATTTGTTTTGTATTTCCTTGTCATTACTCAATGTACACAAATCATATTTAGTGTTAAAACAAACATATCATTCCAGTAAATGTCAATTGGTCTAAAAATACAGGGCTAGCACCATATACCCAGTACAGCTCATGGTGTGAGAGCTGGTCCTTGACTTGACTTTCACGGATGTGATGTTTATGGTTGTTGTGTTCCTCTTTACTTTCACGGATGTGATGTTTATGGTTGTTGTGTTCCTCTTTACCTTCACGGATGTGATGTTTATGGTTGTTGTGTTCCTCTTGACTTGACTTTCATGGATGTGATGTTTATGGTTGTTGTGTTCCTCTTGACTTTACTTTCAAGGATGTGATGTTTATGGTTGTTGTGTTCCTCTTTACTTTCACGGATGTGATGTTTATGGTTGTTGTGTTCCTCTTGACTTTACTTTCATGGATGTGATGTTTATGGTTGTTGTGTTCCTCTTGACTTTACTTTCATGGATGTGATGTTTATGGTTGTTGTGTTCCTCTTGACTTGACTTTCACGGATGTGATGTTTATGGTTGTTGTGTTCCTCTTGACTTTACTTTCATGGATGTGATGTTTATGGTTGTTGTGTTCCTCTTGACTTTACTTTCATGGATGTGATGTTTATGGTTGTTGTGTTCCTCTTGACTTTACTTTCACGGATGTGATGTTTATGGTTGTTGTGTTCCTCTTAACTTTACTTTCACGGATGTGATGTTTATGGTTGTTGTGTTCCTCTTAACTTTACTTTCAAGGATGTGATGTTTATGGTTGTTGTGTTCCTCTTGACTTTACTTTCAAGGATGTGATGTTTATGGTTGTTGTGTTCCTCTTGACTTTACTTTCAAGGATGTGATGTTTATGGTTGTTGTGTTCCTCTTTACCTTCACGGATGTGATGTTTATGGTTGTTGTGTTCCTCTTGACTTTACTTTCAAGGATGTGATGTTTATGGTTGTTGTGTTCCTCTTTACTTTCATGGATGTGATGTTTATGGTTGTTGTGTTCCTCTTGACTTTCACGGATGTGATGTTTATGGTTGTTGTGTTCCTCTTTACCTTCACGGATGTGATGTTTATGGTTGTTGTGTTCCTCTTTACCTTCACGGATGTGATGTTTATGGTTGTTGTGTTCCTCTTTACCTTCACGGATGTGATGTTTATGGTTGTTGTGTTCCTCTTTACCTTCACGGATGTGATGTTTATGGTTGTTGTGTTCCTCTTTACCTTCACGGATGTGATGTTTATGGTTGTTGTGTTCCTCTTTACCTTCACGGATGTGATGTTTATGGTTGTTGTGTTCCTCTTGACTTTCATGGATGTGATGTTTATGGTTGTTGTGTTCCTCTTTACCTTCACGGATGTGATGTTTATGGTTGTTGTGTTCCTCTTTACCTTCACGGATGTGATGTTTATGGTTGTTGTGTTCCTCTTGACTTTCACGGATGTGATGTTTATGGTTGTTGTGTTCCTCTTTACCTTCATGGATGTGATGTTTATGGTTGTTGTGTTCCTCTTTACCTTCACGGATGTGATGTTTATGGTTGTTGTGTTCCTCTTTACCTTCACGGATGTGATGTTTATGGTTGTTGTGTTCCTCTTTACCTTCACGGATGTGATGTTTATGGTTGTTGTGTTCCTCTTTACCTTCACGGATGTGATGTTTATGGTTGTTGTGTTCCTCTTTACCTTCACGGATGTGATGTTTATGGTTGTTGTGTTCCTCTTTACCTTCACGGATGTGATGTTTATGGTTGTTGTGTTCCTCTTGACTTTCACGGATGTGATGTTTATGGTTGTTGTGTTCCTCTTTACCTTCACGGATGTGATGTTTATGGTTGTTGTGTTCCTCTTTACCTTCACGGATGTGATGTTTATGGTTGTTGTTGGGTGGTTGCGGGTGTGGGTGGGTGGTGGAGAATATGTGGGTGGGTGTGTGCATGTTGGTTATGGAATGGGTGGGGGATGTATGTGTGGGGGATGTATGTGTGGGTGGTGAAATGTGTATGGGTGGGGGATCAGTGGGTGGGTGGCGGCATGTATGTTTGCCTGAGTCTGTGTGAGTGCATGGAGGTATGTGTGGGGGTGTGGTGGGTGGCTGCAGGATGTGTGGGTGGATGGGGGATGTGTCTCATAACATTGCAATATGAACTGTTTATGTTTACAACTTTCATTTGACAATGTTTGTATTTTCCATGTGAATGTACCATGCGTAATATGCATTGTTTATGCTTACAAAATCCATTTGACGTTTTTTTTTCCCTATGTAAATGTAACATGCACAATTGATGAATGAAAGATGAGTTATTGAAAGGGCCGAATGTAAGACGGGCCTGCGTGCCCAATTTGTTACACTTTTAAAATAAAGTTCGTTTGTTCATTTGTTCAGCATGTATGCATCTGTCATACTGAATAAAATAGTTGTACATAATAGTGTACACATTTGAGTTGATTTATTAATAATTACATGAAGGATGATGAGAGATAGTGAGATTGTTTATTATAAATTCACCAGAAAACTGAGTTTTAATTCTTAAGGCTGATGCACGTGTGTTTATCTCATCTATGCATCTCTCAAGGCTTGCATCTAATTGTTATGTTGCAGTTATTTTATTCAACTTAAACTGGTTATTAGAAAAACCACAAGAAAACACATAACGGAAAATTTTACAAATGATGATAATATTAATGCTGCTTTTATTCGCGATGGAGATCTGAAATACCCTAACTTAATCAATGTGGACTAGAAACTATTGAAATATGTTATATTTGGTGTATGTATTAATTAAATGCTGCTCTCCATGGCCTAGGAGTTAACGTCTTTCTCCGTAATCCCGTATATCCATGCAAGGAACAAAACCTGTGTGAGAATCAGTAGTGGTTCTCGCCGCATTGGTAACTTATGGGATATGTGAGCCAGATGCTCAGAAAGCAATGGCAAACTACTGAGTGTAGTCTTGCCAAGAAATCAACAATAAATCAGCTGAAACATGCTGATGTTGACAGCAATGTCCTGTAAAGGCGTACAAAAAACGAAACACAAATGAATTAAATTGGCAGTAAATAACATATATAAATCAGGTGTAGCATTTGAAGTTGTGGTCCACAGGTAACAAACTCATCATCATCAAGTGCCCTTCCAGCTGGCGTAAGCATTCATGGCTCTCCACAGATCTTGGTCTTTGGTGTTCTGGATCAACTCTGCTGATGATATTCCTCCATGTCACCGTCTCAATCCATCCAGCATAATTTCTCTTGGTCTGCCTCTGCCTCTCTTTCCCTTGATCTTTCCAGTTGTCACGATGTTCTATAATTTTCATCAAACATAATCATTTAAACATTGAACATAACCCACTTCTGGCAACGCTGATCATATTCAGGTATGAACCTAAAGCCTTGTCCACATCAATATGGAAGCACCAGACTCGAGTTTCGCTCTCGTTTGAGCTCGTCAGTAGTGCATATCCGTGACTGGATCTGGGATAAAATCTAGATCACTGGCGTGTGATGCGGGTGTGTAACCACTAAAATAACAAAACAAATAAAACATAATGTCTCTAAACAAAATACTTTCCTGTCAGCTATAAACTCCCAGTATCTGCCTAACATACTTGTATCAACATGTGACCTGTGTCAGTACTTGACTGATGCATTCATTTACTGGTGCTGAAGTTTGAGAGTGAAGGGGAATTAGGTGTGAGGGGCAGCTAGCTCTGTAAACCACCTTCAAACTCTGTAATATGACAATTGACATGTAATATTGCATGGTTCATAACTTTAGACAAAGTCTAGTGAGTATATACCATATACAAACCCACTGAAGACAAAGGGAAATACCGTTGTGCATTACCAGTACATCATGATTCTGTGACTTTGAGATAAACGCCGTGTGACATCTGCAGTAAGTACCTGACGAGATGCAGCGAAATGTGCCAGGCAATAAATCGTACTATATATGGTTTGTGTCTTCGTTATTCAAATTCACTACGGGAAACCATTGTTTTGATAAATGGTGTAAATGTGTGATCTATAGGAACTGCCTTACATGGAAAGTCATGTACATCTGGCAACTCCACTGCAATGAAAATGTGTGTTCTATAGTATCAGCCTCACACGGTGAGGGAAGTCAAATACATCTAGCAACTCCACTGTTCTATAATATCAACCTCACACGGTAAGGGAAGTCAAATACATCTAGCAACTCCACTGTTCTATAATATCAACCTCACACGGTAAGGGAAGTCAAATACATCTAGCAACTCCACTGTTCTATAATATCAGCCTCACACTGTAAGGGAAGTCAAATACATCTAGCAACTCCACTGTTCTATAATATCAACCTCACACGGTAAGGGAAGTCAAATACATCTAGCAACTCCACTGTTCTATAATATCAACCTCACACGGTAAGGGAAGTCAAATACATCTAGCAACTCCACTGTTCTATAATATCAGCCTCACACTGTAAGGGAAGTCAAATACATCTAGCAACTCCACTGTTCTATAATATAAGCCTCACACTGTAAGGGAAGTCAAATACATCTAGCAACTCCACTGTTCTATAATATCAGCCTCACACTGTAAGGGAAGTCAAATACATCTAGCAACTCCACTGTTCTATAATATAAGCCTCACACTGTAAGGGAAGTCAAATACATCTAGCAACTCCACTGTTCTATAATATCAACCTCACACGGTAAGGGAAGTCAAATACATCTAGCAACTCCACTGTTCTATAATATCAACCTCACACGGTAAGGGAAGTCAAATACCTCTAGCAACTCCACTGTTCTATAATATCAACCTCACACGGTAAGGGAAGTCAAATACATCTAGCAACTCCACTGTTCTATAATATCAACCTCACACGGTAAGGGAAGTCAAATACCTCTAGCAACTTCACTGTTCTATAATATCAACCTCACACGGTAAGGGAAGTCAAATACCTCTAGCAACTTCACTGTTCTATAATATCAACCTCACACGGTAAGGGAAGTCAAATACATCTAGCAACTCCACTGTTCTATAATATCAACCTCACACGGTAAGGGAAGTCAAATACATCTAGCAACTCCACTGTTCTATAATATCAACCTCACACGGTAAGGGAAGTCAAATACATCTAGCAACTCCACTGTTCTATAATATCAACCTCACACGGTAAGGGAAGTCAAATACATCTAGCAACTCCACTGTTCTATAATATCAACCTCACACGGTAAGGGAAGTCAAATACATCTAGCAACTCCACTGTTCTATAATATCAACCTCACACGGTAAGGGAAGTCAAATACATCTAGCAACTCCACTGTTCTATAATATCAACCTCACACGGTAAGGGAAGTAAAATACATCTAGCAACTCCACTGTTCTATAATATCAACCTCACACGGTAAGGGAAGTCAAATCTAGCAACTCCACTGCAATGGCATAGTCATCATCATCAGCCTCGACAGAGATTAGAATGGCTGAATGGATAAGACCGTTCATTCTTAACAACCCAGTGTGCTTATGCCGAGGTAGTGGGTTCAACCCCTACACCAGTTGGAGTGGGATCCGCACATGATGGTGAGGGACACTGGTAATAGGGAATTTTCTGTGGGTGACCAATGTTCCCACATCTGACCTAAGAAAGGGAACTATATCTGGTGATGTAGGGCCATACAGAACGCTTTTAGTGAGTAATGGAAGTTTTTCATATCATGTCTGTCAGCAAAGCCTTGAATCTCACCAGCTTTATTGCTCAGCTGGGAGTTCGTATGTGCCGAAGTTTCTGCTGCATGACTCTCCGGATTCTGACGAAGGCTTTTTTTTTAAAATGTTTATTTTGGGTCGTTTAAATATGCCTTGTGGAGAAGGTGTTTCTCGGCTAACAATTGGTTGATGTCTTCGGAATTGTCATCGAACCTGTCTGTATGCTTTCGGGTGGCTGGACCCAGCATTCCCACAGTAATGCTGTAGATTGTGTCCTTTAGGGCAATGCACTCTGTTACCGAGTCTTGTTTAGCTGCGGCACTGGGCTTGAGGCTGTCCTCCAGCATATTCACAAACGACAGCTGCACTTTCTTGCTATTTAAGCTAGTGACTTTATTTATTTATTTATTTATCTATTTATTTATTTATTTGCACTTTTCCTATTTGAGGTGGTGTGATGCACATGTTTATTTTTGAGACAATCAGATGAAGCATGCCAGTCTTCACCTTTGACAGCATGCTTTGGGAATCTGACAAGAATCTCTGATAACGAAACGTCTAGTTAACTACAGATACTAGCCATGTTGAAGTAATCCTCCGTGGCGCAGTGGCTAGAACATCTGCCTGCGAGCTAGGTTGTTCTTCACTAGCTAAAGTCGATCCGGCCTTACATGGGTTCAAATTTAGTTGCATGTCCTTTGCAAGATGTTGCAGTCAACTCCAGCATGTTTTTGTTTGGTTCTTAATCTCTGCGCAGATTTACGTTCAGTTGTTTGCCATTGCTTTCTGAAGGACTGGCATTATTATTATTATTATTATTATTATTTATGAATAACAACGTAAGGCAGTCTGAAGCCCAATCGCTAACAGCTGTGTTTCGAAAGAGGTATGTGGGATTGCGAACTGCATCTGTAACGTCTTCGCCACAGAGGGGGTCTTAATTGGGCACCGCGGAAATGATTGTGAAGCAATGACGGCCGGTGTGATTTTAGCACCACTCATATTTTGTTGATGGTCGAATAATATTCAGATGGCACCATTTAGCCAGAACTCTTCGTTGCATACAGAGGAGCTTGTTTACTTATTTTATTAGCATTTCTCACAGCCTACCGTACTCCGTACTTCGGGAACAGAGACGGGTTACTGAAATTCATTATTATCAAATCACGTGACAGATAAAGTCACACCAGAGGTGTAACAATCCAATATCTGAAGGCAGGCAGACAGACACGAAGAAAGACAGACAGACAGCCATACACACACACACCCACATATATATATATATATATATATATATATATATATATATATATATATATATATATATATATATATATATCATAAGTCTTTAGCCTGACCATGAAGGAGTAGGTGGAGAAAACTGAAATTTGGCACACAGTGCTTATTGCTTCTCAATGTAGCCATCACCTGATTTTATTCATTTCTGCCATCTCTGCGTGACCTTGAAAAGACCTTCAGAATAAAACAACCTATTTTTCGAACTAAACCAGTTACCACAAGCCAGTATAACATCTTCGTCACTGTCAAGACGATTTCCTTTCAGCTGTCTTTTACGATTTGGTGAATCCAAGTCTCATCTACCGTACCCATGGTATTTTACATGTTTTTCGACCGCCACGTGTTGAGCAACTGGCCACAGCAATCATCCCGTGTTTGTTTCTGTTCACATGTCAGCAGGCGCGGGGCACACTTTTCTCATGTTCAGTCTGTTGTGTAAAATTATAAAAACTGTACTCTTACTCAGTTTTGCTGAACCAGATATCTCTGCAGTTGTCATTTTCCTACCCTGGCCTATGATTTTCTTCACTTTTGCAGCATTTGCATCATTACACTCTGAGGACGGTCGCCCTGGTCTTGGCAGATCTGCAACTTGGGAACGGCCACACTTAAACTGCAAACACCAATTTTTTACAGAAGCATACGAAGGACAGATTTCCTCAAACACTGGCCCCACCTCACTGTGTATTTATGTAGGTGTTTTACCCTGTAACATCAAGAATTTTATCACATTCCTGGCGTCTGATTTCTCCATTGTTCCGACAAACCGTTGGATGTGCAGATCTGGTCAATAGGGTGTGTTGTTCAATGCACCATATCGAAAAAACCAGTCGACGTAGGAAATTCATAATTCATATGTTCATTACAAATTGAATGAGCTATACATGTGCCAAATTTCAATTTCCTCCGCCTACTCCTTCATGGTCAGGCTAAAGACTTATGAGAAGCCCCTTGTATATATTTTATGTATATATAGTTTTATTAGAAAGCAGCAAGTCAAATGGTTCGGCCATGCAAGTAGGTTACCAATCAACAGCATACCACAGCAAGCAATGATGTACAGACCAGATGGAAACAGAGGAAGAGGCCGACCACGTAAACGTAGGACGGAGAGAATAGCTGAGTCCATGGGAATATCGATACATGAAGCCCATAATCGGGCACTCTCACGATGTTTATACTTCACCTCGACACCGCAAGTTACAAGAGAAACATGATGAGATGATATATATATATATATATATATATATATATATATATATATATATATATATATATATATATCCATCCATCCATCATGTGCCATGCCGGTAAGCGTGGGCGGTCATGTTCTGCCATCTCACCCGATCACCAGAGTCGTGGATCAGCTCCGTGTTTCTGTCTCGACTATGCCACAAGGCCAAGCCATCCAGGTACTTGCTTCTAGGTCTTCCCCTTGGTCTGTTCCCCTCGATCTTACCAGTTGTCACAAAATTCTCCAATCCATTTCTTCTCATAACATGTCCAAAAAATTTTGACTGTCTACGTCTAATTTCTCTAATCAATTTACGATCTTCATTTGTTTCTTGAAGGACTTGTTCATTGGTCTTTCTGGCTGTCCATGGTATTCTTTGCATTTTCCTCAGAAACCACATCTCTACAGCCATCATATGTTTTTCAGCCTGACTGCTCATTGTCCACGCTTCACATCCATATATATATATATATATATATATATATATATATATATATATATATATGAAGTATAAACAGCGGGAGAGTGCCCGCGTATGCTTATGTGCATCATATATATAACAGTCAGGTCTTAGTCAGATATGACTGAGCTACCGTATGACAGTAGACGGTACTACCTGCTTTCTGTCAGCGCCGAATGTTACGCAGCGCTGACCAAACCCGACACCCCACATTGTGCCAACGGCTTCGGGCGGAAGAGCGCAATTGGAAGGGTACTAGCCTTATCCTGGTGCGAGGAAATGCAACCCAAAGACAAAATAAGTCATGTCAGGACAGACCAGGCCCTAAGCCTTGGTTGGCAGCTGGTCTAGGATCGAAGCTCCGACAGGCGGACAGTTAGAGCATTGCTTTGCTGATCTGGCAGCTTCTGCAGCTTGTCTTGTTCCAGATTATAGGTGTCAACTTCCTCTGGAGTGAACTAGGCAGGCCGAGAGAGGGATCATGCTGCATGGGCAACACATGGTTTCTTTATTTTAGCCCAGGCTTTGTGTTATGGAGAGGCAATAACTCCATCCCTGGTCTTAACCGGTCTCGGAATCAAAGCGAGAGGCAACTGTTACGGGTTATAAGTCCTTGTCAGTTGGCGTAGACATGGGGCGCCACGCGTTGCCTCTGACGGTGGGAGACACCTACAGGTGTCACTGATCAGCTACCGCCCGCCTCAAGCTGGGCACCCCCAGCCAATTGGGTGCTGATCCGCCACAGCCTGCCTGCTTCAATGGGTGCTTGGGGCTAGGACAAAATCTGAATCGCAGGCTGTAAAACCAATGCACCAGGTACTAATAAAAAGAATAGAAACCTCAAGCTACGGCTTGCAACCTGAAACGTGAGAACCATGTGTCCAGGATTTTCCACTGACTTGACAAATAATGACGATGTGAGAAAAACGGCTGTGATTGATGCTGAACTCAATCGTCTTAACATTGATATTGCTGGCCTGCAGGAGACTCGCCTCGCTGAAGAAGGGTCACTCAGGGAAAACAATTACACCTTTTTTTGGAAGGGAAGAGGGCAGGCAGAAAAAAGGCAACATGGTGTGGGCTTTGCAGTGAAGAATTCGCTAATGGGAATGATTGATATCCCAGCTGGAGGTAATGAAAGATTATTATCACTGCGCTTGGCAACCTCTTGTGGATTTGCCACCATTCTCACTGCATATGCACCGACACTCGCTTCCTTTGATGATGTGAAGGATACGTTCTATGAGCAGCTAGACTCTGCGATCAAGGCAGTTCCAAAATCCGACTACATTTATATGCTCGGTGATTTCAATGCTCGTGTGGGCAAGGACTCGAGTTCATGGCCAGTGTGCCTTGGAAAATACATCATCGGTATCGGTCGCATGAATGATAATGGGCAAAGGCTGCTGGAGCATTGCACTAGAAATGACCTATGTATTACAAACTCCTTTTTTTAAAACAAAAGAGATGCATAAGGTCACATGGAACCATCCAAGATCCAGCCATTGGCATCAGCTGGACTTCATTATTACACGGAGACAACATCTGAACCATATATCATTAACTCGAAGTTACCACAGTGCTGACTGTGATACAGATCATTCTTTGGTTGTTGCAAGGGTTAGACTGAGACCAAAGAGAATCTACACAGCTAAACACAAGTCTAGCCCCAGGATTAATATTACTAACACTCACGATCCTGGAAAGTGCTTTGAATTTCAACAGCAACTTGAAGACGCTTTCAATGATACATCAGAAAATTGTATAGTAAATGATAAATGGAGTAAACTTAAGGAAACTATTTATAAAACAGCGGTAGGGGTTTACGGCACTGTGGATCATAAGAGGCAGGACTGGTTTGCGGCAAACAGCCAGATACTGCAGCCCTTGATTTATAAAAAGAAGATAGCTCTCTTAAGAAACAAGGAAAGACCAACGCGTAACACTCTGAGTGAGCTGAAGCAAGCGAGGAAGGATGTACAAAAGGCTGCCAGGCAGTGTGCGAATGACTATTGGATCAAGTTATGTGAGTCCATTCAAATCGCAAGTGATAAGGGAAACATCAGAAGCATGTATGAAGGGATAAAGAAAGCCTGTGGTCCAATGATCAAAAGAAGTGCACCATTGAAAACCGTGACTGGAGAAATATCACTGATAAGAAACAGCAGATGGATAGATGGGTCGAGCACTATTTAGAGCTTTACTCAAGTGAGACCAAGCTAGCGGATGATGCCCTCAACGCCATAGAGGCCCTGCCAACCCTTGACCACCTGGACACACTTCCCAATATAGCAGAAGTTAAGTGTGCTATAAATGAGCTTGCATCTGGCAAGGCTCCAGGTAAGGATAAGATTCCAATAGAGGTAATCAGGAGTGGGCAAGACACACTCGCTCTACAGATCCACCAGCTAATAGAGCTATGCTGGCGAGAAGGACAAGTCCCACAGGATTTCAAAGATTCAAACATCATAACGCTGTACAAGAACAAGGGAGATCGGAGCGACTGTAACAACTATAGGGATATCTCACTTCTGTGTATTGTTGGGAAAGTATTTGCCAGAATTTTCCTGCACAGACTTCAAGTCCTGGGAGATCAAGTCTACCCCGAATCACAGTGCGGCTTCCGTCAGAACCGGTCTACCATAGATATGATATTCTCATTGCGACAGATGCAAGAAATATGCCAGGAACAAAATCAGCCACTGTTTATTGCCTTCATCGACCTCACAAAGGCATTCGATTTGGTCAGTCGTGAGGGTCTGTTCAAAGCACTAAAGAAGATTGGCTGCCCACCAACTCTTCTGTCCATTGTGGAATCGTTCCACACAAGCATGAAGGGTATAATCAAGTTTGATGGCTCAACTTCAGAAGAGTTTGAAATCAAGAGTGGAGTTAAGCAAGGTTGTGTACTAGCCCCCACCCTCATTGGGATATACTTTTCACTTCTACTGAAATATGCCTTTCGTGATCAGGATGATGGTATATACATTCACTCACGCTCAGATGGTGGCCTCTATAATGCTCAGAGATTGAAGGCCAAGACCAAAATTAGCAGGGTACTAATCAGAGAGTTGCTTTTTGCGGATGATGCTGCGATAACGACCCACTCTGAGGAAGAAATACAACATCTACTATCATCATTCTCCAATGCTTGTTCTGAATTTGGTTTAACAATTAACAAAAAGAAGACACAGACTATGTCACAAGGTGCACATGATGTACCATCAATCTTTATTGACGACGCCGAACTGAAGATAGTAGACCATTTTACTTATCTAGGATCAGATGTAAATAGCAAATTATCCCTCGATCAGGAAATCAACATCAGGATTGGCAAGGCAGCAACAACAATGAATATGTTAGCAAAACGAGTCTGGGAGAACAAGAAGCTTACTGCCAAAACAAAAGTCCTCGTCTACCAAGCCTGTGTCCTTAGTACTCTTCTTTATGGCAGTGAAACCTGGACAACTTACTCACGCTAAGAGAAACGTTTAAACACCTTTCATATGCGGTGTCTGCGAAGAATACTTGGTATTAAGTGGCAAGACAAAATCACAAATACTGAAGTATTGGAGAGATCAGGTTATTTGACGGTGTGTTTATAACAGAGTAGCTCTGTTCAGGGGGTTTAGTTGGTATGGCGTGCAAAGGGAAAACGGATCTATTAGGTGATGAACGCGTGAGCACCCAGTAGTTAAGTATCTAGGGACGCTCACGCGTTTACGTACCAGCAGGATAGAGATTAGTTACCACCTAGTTCTCAGCCTAGCAGGATGTGAGTCTACACTTGTATAATGATGATACGTTTTTGATATGAACAACATGCCTCCAACAATAAACTCAAACTATTTCTACTGAGTGTGTTCCTTCAGTTGCATTCGTGTCCTGTTACCCTGTTACAGGACACGAAATGGTGCCGTCGACGTAGGATTTCTGCTCGGGTTGCCGTGGCCAAACGAAGTGTTCTCCAAACTACACGTCAAATTATTCAGATTTATTGATGCACATCTGGGAACTTGTACAGAACAGACGCCATCAACTCTGTTGTTGTCAACTGCACGCTCAAGGCTGAAGAATTGTCAAATCGCTTTTTATCAACTGCTCAAGGCTGAAGAATTGTCAAATCGCTTTTTATCAACTGCTCAAGGCTGAAGAAATGTCAAATCACTTTTTATCAACTGCTCAAGGCTGAAGAATTGTCAAATCGCTTTTTATCAACTGCTCAAGGCTGAAGAAATGTCAAATCACTTTTTATCAACTGCTCAAGGCTGAAGAAATGTCAAATCACTTTTTATCAACTGCTCAAGGCTGAAAAAATGTCAAATCGCTTTTTATCAACTGCTCAAGGCTGAAGACATTTTTAATCGCTGTACACCAACCGCTCAAGGCTGAAGAAATTCAAAATCGCCTTTTACTAGCCTTATACTAACTGCCCAAGAGTAAGGACAGTTCCAATTCGCTTTTTACTCGTTGCCCAACCAGGGGTGCAGTCAGAAGCCATTACGATTCGTTTCTCGTTGCCCAACCAGGGGTGAAGTCAGAAGCCAGTACAATTCGTTTCTCGTTGCCCAACCAGGGGTGAAGTCAGAAGCCCGTACGATTCGTTTCTCGTTGCCCAACCAGGGATGAAGTCCGAGGTCATAAGCCAGAAACCAGAAGTAAGAGGTCAACATGTTTTCCGAAGTCGACATGCTATCGTTGGGAAGTTTACGAGGCCTACGAGTTTGAAGAACGTTGTCGTTGGTTGGAAATTACAAACTTACTACGCAGCCATTAGAGACAGGCTGAATAATGTAAATTTATTGGTAAAATCTTGTTTTTATTATAAATGTGATTATTATAATTAAGTACTATAATTAGTTGAAGCTAATTAATATACTTAACAAAGATAGTAAAATGGCACAGGATGAAGTTTCCTTGACACAAGTTCTAGGTGGGGTAGGTAGGGCCATATCTAAGTTGGACACAGCCTTGAAACAACAGAGCATAGGTATTGATATGTAGAAATTCAGTGGTCAGGCAAGGTATTTCAAAAAATGGATTGTAGCTATTGAGAAACATGCATTTTTGGTAGGAGCCACAGATGAAGAGAAGAAAAAATTTGCTTACCAGACAAGTGTAACGCCAGTGTCGGACCATATTAGGAGAAAATTAGAAGCCGGAATAGATGAGACTTGGGAACATTTTAAAGATGATTTGGCACATAAATACGCAGAGATCACAGATCCCCAACACGCATTTTTAGTATTGAGACAGTCTAGACAAGGAAATGGAGAAAGCGTTCAGCTGTATAGTGATAGGCTAATTAATCTAGCTGAAGAGGCGTTTCTAGGGCAGAATGTACAAGGGGAAGAGGTAGAAAGGATGCTGGTTGGAATATTGGTGGATGGAATAAAGTCGGATGGACTGAAATTCAAGCTAATGAGGGAAAATCCAGCTAGGTTATCACAGGCTGTGGATATAGCCATACAAGAAGAAAGTTTGAGAAGGAGATTTAGGTTAAGGGTAGGAAGATAAGTAGGAAGCAATAGAGAAGATAGAATAGAGGAACCTATGGAAATAGGACAAGCAAGGTATGGATGGAGAAGACGGGGAGAAATACAGACACTGCAGGGAAATAATGAAAGCATTCACGATAGAGGAAGACAAATGAGAAACCCTATAAGAGAGACAGTAGATAGTACAAATATGGTCTGTTGGAATTGTGGACAGAAGGGACACAGTGATAGATTTTGTAGCAACCGACGTGCTCAGGTTAGTGCACAGAATAGAAGTGTTAATAATAGACCAAGTAGAAATTTTGAAGACAGGCAGAGCAATTTTGCAAGATTAGGAGGTCAGGGAAACTGGCATCCCACTTACTGAATAGGACCTGCAGTAGGAGGGAAAACAAAAAGGTCCCAAGAATTAGTGAATACGTCAATTACCCAAATGACAAGTATATGAGAAATAGAGAATATAGAAAATGGCCTCAACTTGGAGAGATAAAACAGTTCTCAGTGAATATGACTGATCCCAGTGTCGCGAGATAAATAAACTTGTTAGTTCGATCAATGACAGACCAAGCCCGACATTAGTCTGCAAACACAATAGACCCTTTGATGTTGAACCGACTGAGAAAATACGTCGTTAAAACTGTCTGCACCTGGTCAGCATTTGTGAATGAGATCAAAGTGAGTCATGTCGAGATGTCTACACACGGTCGACAATTTGTTGACAGGTTGTTGTTCGAGAGACGTGCACTGGCGTCATCTGTCTGCAGGGCGGGAATCGGCCGTTGAAAGTGATGGACAGAATGTCTGCCAGAGGTCGGAAGGATTCTGTGATATGGGGTAAAGGTCTCTGGCTCACAGACAGCCAGGATCTTTGTTGTATGAGACAAAGAATTTCCCAGATGAAAGTGAACTTGACAGCGAATTGACTCCGGTTAGTCTAGAAACAGGAGGACAAAGCCAGATTCTGGACTGATTGGCGTCTGGTCTTTTTGGTGACGTCACTCAAGCACCCATATAAAACCCAGTGCGGTAAACAAGTGGAGGGAGTCGGAAAAAACATTCTGAAGTGTTAGGATCGGTGCATTATTCTGAGTTGCGTTACATGAGTGAAACTATAATGTCTAAGTGGTGATAGTTATCCGCGGACATAGATCCAATCTGATTGCATAGTTTCTCGAGTGGCAACCAAAACAGGCATAGGGTAGGCTATTAATAATATCTAACTTAAGAGTATGATTAGGAATAGAAATAATGTATTATAGGTGCGGTGATATAATGTATTAGGATTAGAGATAGAGTGTTCTATTGGTGCGGTGCTAGAAAGTATCATAGGAGCGTCGGCACTGGTATCCTATTGTGTAGCTTCAACTAGCTTGTGTGATATATCATTTTACTCAGGGAGTTGAGGACAATGTAGTGGAATAATAATTAGAGAGATTAAAGATGGTTGAGAGGGGGAAGAGGTATGTGAAATGGTAGGATCTTCCAGTAGGGCATCTGCTGGGTTTCTACCCGTTCCTTTATTCTTTCCTGGTGTTGCCATGTCTCAGATCATATGATTGAGTTATTTGGCCGTATGACAGAGATCGGATCTCTGTTATAGATCTGAGTGCTGTTATTGGCCTACACTTACCTAATTCGGGCCAGGACTGAGTTGCCTTCACCATAGTATTCTCTATTCTACAGGTTCCATTTACAGGTCCACGTATGTGTGCTCTGATTTTCATCAGTGAAGCTAACACAATTTTAGAAGATGATGGCTCAGAATTTGAAGACAGAAGTTGCTGAGAGGCCGCTACATTGGGCTTATACCCAAGTTGGTTTGCGGGAACCTGGCTTCTGCTGAGCAGGACATGCTGATGGGATTATGATTAGCAAGTGATAGTGGTATCATTGAACAGTCAGATCATTGTAGAGATACACTATTGATACCAGGAACATTCACACCAAAGTTATACTGATACAGAGAACATTTAAACTGTGGTGTTAATATGGGGAATCTTTACAACCAGTGACACTAGATCCATTGAGATTTCCCCAAATAACAGTGACAATAGGGTTAGAATTTTCTGATTAACAATGAGTTAAATAACCGAGGAAATTCATAGTGTGAATCAGATTGAAGACTCTCATTGGACAGTATTTGTCATGGGTGTCCAAGCATCCTAGTGGTTCAAGAGACAACGGAGGAAGTCTTCACGTGACCGGAGGAGCATCACCTGGGTGAGGCTACTTGTATGGGATACATGGTGCTGGTGTGTTTTCAGCACAGGGATGAGAATGACTATACTCCTGAACACTGATCTGAGTCTATAGACACTTTAGAGTACACATCACACATTCTACACCTTATATACACACACCCACTTCTCCTACATATACTCTTTGCTTTAATAAATTTCTTGTTTTTATTTGTTGAAGCTAGAGTTGTCAAGTATGTTATGTTGGGGAAGAATGAGAGGGGGCATGATCCAGGGGTGAGTAAGAGTGAGAGGAAGGTGTCTTCAGATTGAAGGAGTGTGTGGACGGAGTCTGCTGGATATCTCCAGGATAGAGATATTGGATTAAAAAATAATGTGGGTGTTGATTCCCTTCATTCCAGGGACGACACTTTGGTGGTAAAGAAGAACAAGTAACTACTACGACATTCATTCTTTACACAACGACATTTATTGGGGGATCGTAAACGGGATCTTTTGTACAACGGGATATTTAGACAACGGGGTCCTTTAACACGGGATCTTTAGTTAGAGGATGGAGATATCCTATTAGTGAGAATCCAGCTAGAGTGAATGTGGATAGGTGTTAGGATATATCTTACCCGTTCACACCTCACACGTATGCATAGGTCTGTGGTCCTGATTCTACTCTTGTCACTGAGTGATTGTGTTGTGTTGTGTGGTGTGTTATAAATATATAGATTAATAGTATTTTGTCATTAGCTATATATTTGTTTAGAGATAATCTATACTCTATCTGCTATCTTACCTCTTTGAAAATGGCCACTCCTAAACTGACCTCGGCAGAACTTAGGGCAAAGGGGAGGGGGGAGAAATGGGATTGTTGGGTTCTGCACTAACAGATTACATACAGGAGGTGGAGAGAGAGAGTATCGTCAAGTAGAAAGGGAAGATCGAAAGGCGGAGTTGGAATTGAGAAGGATGGAGTTGGAACAAGAAGCTAGGAAATTGGAAGCAGAGCAAGCTACGAAGAAATTTGAAGCTGAGCAAGCAGCTAAGAAATTTGAAGCTGAGCAAGCAACTAAGAAATTTGAAGCTGAGCAAGCAGCTAAGAAATTAGAAGCTGAACAAGAAGCTCAGAAAAGGGAGCATGAGTACCGGATGCGGGAACTCGAGCTTAAGAGGCAATCTAGTGGGGAAACTGAGGGAGCAGTGGGAGGTTCCTCTCTCCCTGGCTCAACACCAGAAGGTGGACATAGCTACCATGCTATGAAGTTCCCTCTAGCGATCTACGAGGAGGACAAGGAGAAGATTGACCAGTACCTTCAACGCTTCGAGGCTATGTCGGTTGCTATGGGTCTGGAGCGTGACAAATGGAATCTCAAGCTATCCCAGGGATTACGCAGGACCGGTTACGAGGTTTATTCTCGCCTGCCGCCAGGACACGAGAACAATTATGACGAGTTGAAGACGGCGCTGCTGAAACGTTTCGAAGTTACGTCACATACCTACCGGAAAAAATTTTCGAGGAGCAAAAAGAGAACCGGGGGAGTTGTTCGCCGCCTATAGTCTGCGTCTGAAAGCATATCTCCATAAGTGGATGAATTTGGTTGGGTTCGCGCATGACTATGAGAGTCTGGAAGAGCTCACGGTAGTCGACCAGATGCGGAAGCAAATGTCGAAACCTCTCAGGACATTCTTGGGAGAACAAGGAGCGGAACGAATCGACATGGTGACGAAATTGGCAGAACGGTTCGTCGAGGTCCATGGGGAGGCAGCAGAAAACCTTTCTACTAACACCAAAAGTCAGGAAAAACATAACCTGAAGAAAGCAAAAAGTACAGGAACTAAGAAGGTGGAACCATATGTCAATACTTCAGAGGAGAGTTCGGAGAAGACGAAGGGGGAAAGCAAGAAAACTTCGAGCTCTACACCAAAACGACCATGGTTGGAGAAGTGGTGTTCGATATGTAAGTCACCTTCTCACAATACGAAGGAATGCAAATCGAAGGCTAAGAACCCTCACTTCGCGGCATGTCAAGTGACGTCAACGCAGGTGGACACTGACAATGCCAAGGTCGACAAGGAAGCTCGCCACCAGGAGAGCTCAATAAAGTCCGGCACTAAAAAATCTAGGACAGGAAAATGGTTCAAACACTGCAGGTCGAATACACACAATGCTATTGACTGCAGGGGAAAGTCAGGAGACACTCAATTCGTCGTGTGCCCCGGAAAACCTAAGGTGGAGCCCACCGAACAGGTCGAGGCCGAAGGAGAGACTCCAGACCAGGAAAAACCACCTGTAGTGGAATTGGTAGAAGTTAACGGTCGTCAAGTGGAGTGTTTATACGACACAGGACTGGACGGGGAGGCGGTGATTTCTGCGGATCTGGTACATCCAGAACAATTCACAGGTTAAACCATGGAGATACAGCCTGCACAGAAGAGTGCTGTAGCCATGAAATTGCCCATTGCCAGAGTGGAGATTCGGTCAAGATATGTCATCGGCACCATCAAGGCCGCGGTGTTGACTGATCCCATTTTTCCCGTAATCCTCGGTTGCAGGTATGTCTTTCTGGGAATGCCCAGGGAGAAAATCCATATGGGAGCAATACAGACTCGCTCTCAGACGAGAACGGATGAAGCAGAAACAAATGTGACTAACCCATTGCCAGGGGAGTTGCGAACTGCCCAGAGTGAGGATGCTACTCTACGTCCTTGCTACAAAAAGCTGCAGAAAAGTGCTGATCCACCCAAACGGGGGCAGTACTATATGAAGAATAGGATACTCTACACGAGAGCCGGAAGGGGAGACAACCTACATGGTCAGTTGGTGGCCCCAAAGGCCCATCGTTCCCAGATTCTTCATATGGGGCATACCATCTCATTCAGTGGGCATATGGGTATTGCCGCCACAATGCAGCGAATTTCCTGCCATTACTATTGGCCGGGAATGACAGGTGATGTGCGTCGGTATGTGAAGTCATGCCCTGAGTGCCAGAGGGTGGCACCGAAACACTGGACAGCACCGGTGGTCTTGGGTGAGATGCCCATCATGAACTCTTCTTTCGAGAGGATAGCCATCGATATTGTGGGTCCACTTCCTAGGACTAGGAAGAGGAACATGTACATACTCACCATGGTGGATTGCTGTACAATGTGGGGTGAAGCCATACCGTTGACCACGATTGACTCGAAACGAGTGGCGGACGCACTGATGGAGGCCTTTACAAGATTAGGCTTTCCTGATCAAATACTGACGGACAATGGGTCCCAGTTTTGTGGAAAACTTATGGAGGAGGTATTTAGGGTGTTCCACTCTAACCATATCCATACCAATCCTTACAACCCTCAAGCCAATGGACAAGTAGAGCGTTTCAACGGCACGTTGATGACAATGCTCAGGAAACTAGCGCAGGAAAAACCTGATAGGTGGGATGAATATATCCCAGCAGCCCTCTTTGCCTATCGGGAAGTTCCTCATGGCTCAACAGGACTACCACCCGCTACGTTGCTGTTTGGTCGTCCAATCAAAGGACCGTTGGAAGCCATGTTGAGGAGTTGGACTGAAGAGGGGACGTCAGAAGAAGTGATCTCTTATTACAAATATGTGGAGGAACTGAAAGAAAAACTTCACAAGGGATGGACTCTGGCAAATCAAAACTTGAAAAAGCCCAGAAAAAGACATGCGGCTTACTACAACCGTAGGTCGAAAGACAGATCTCTGGAGGTGGGGGACAAAGTATTGTTGCTACTCCCAACGGGAAACAACAAACTGGAGATAGGTTGGCAAGGACCATTTCCCGTGGAAAGGGTGATATCCAGAACCAATTATCAGATCCGGATCCGGGGAAAGTCGAAGATTTTCCACATCAATCTCTTGCGGGAATACGAAGAGAGACCCGGAGAAAAAGCAGCTCACCTCCTGGCAATGGCAGTTGCAGTGGAGACAGAAGTGGGAACCAACGAGGGAAGGGAATATCCCCTGGTACACCAGGAAACCTATAAGGATGTACAGGTGAACCCTGATCTGACTTCCAAGGAGAGGGAAAAGATAACCCAGGTTCTCGAGTCTCATAAGGAGATACTGACTGATAAAACAGGACGAACGAGGTTGGTGGAGTTCAAGATGACTTTGACCACTCAAGAGCCTGTTCGCCAAAAGGTTTACCCAGTGCCATTCTCTAAAGAAAAGGCCCTGGAGGGGGAAATACAGAAACTGTTGGAGGATGACGTGATTGCACCATCCACATCCCCATACAATGCGGTGGTAGTTTTGTTACGAAAACCAAGCGGAGAACACCGGCTGTGCATAGACTACCGACTTCTGAACAGTCATACACAATTTCAGGTGGAACCTTTGCCGAATCCAACTCAGTTATTCGCGAGGCTCCATAAGGCAATGTATTTCCCAAAGGTGGATCTGAGTCGCGGGTATTATCAGATTCCGGTAAAACCAGAGGTTCGACCCATACTGGCCTTCAGTACCCCCAGTGGACCTTATGAATTCAAAGTCATGCCCTTTGGACTCAGCAATGCACCTAGTGTGTTTACTCGCATGATTAGGACTTTACTTGATCCTTTAAAGGATCCGTCCATCATCTCATTCATGGATGATATTCTGATTTCCAGTGACAGTTTGGATGACCATTTACAATCCTTGGAAAGAGTTTTCAATAGGCTCAAGGAAGCAGGGCTTACAGCTCGCCCAACCAAGTGCATGATCGGTTACCAGACTCTGGAATTTCTAGGTCACACCATCACTCCAGGACACATTGTCCCAGAGGAAAAGAACCTAGAGAAAATCAGAAGTGCTCCAAGGCCAAAAACGAAGAAGGATTTGCGATCTTTTCTCTCGTTGTGTGGGTTCTACCACACATTTATCCCACATTTCACTGAACTGGGAGCTCCTTTAACAGAAACCTTGAAAAAGGGATTCCCAGACCAAATAGTTTCGACACCAGAATGTGAGAGTGCCTACAGTCAGTTGAAGGAGGCCTTGGTCAGCAAACCTGTGTTACAGCTCCCGGACCTTTCCAAACCATTTGTGTTGAGAACGGATGCAAGTGGGATTGGGATTGGGGCAGCTTTGTTACAGGAAGGAAAAGACGATGCTTCGGTTTTGAAACCAGTGGCATACGCAAGCAAGAAACTTCTCCCGGCTCAGAGGAATTATTCGACCGTTGAGAGAGAGAGAGTGTTTGGCTCTCGTATGGGCCGTACAAAAATTCCAGCCTTATTTGTATGGAGTTCAGTTTCGAGTTCAGTCGGATCATCAACCCTTGATGTTCCTGGCCACTTCTCAGAAGCTCAACGCCCGTTTGATGCGGTGGTCGTTGCTACTGCAGCCATACCACTTTACAGTGGAGTATATACCTGGGAGGGAAAATGTTGGAGCTGATTTCCTGTCTAGACATCCAGCTCCTGAAGAAGAGGAATAGATCATCTGGATCGAACCTCCAAGAAGAAAGAGTTGTTGCGGACTACTCTCGTAGGAGGGGGCCTATGTCGCGAGATAAATAAACTTGTTAGTTCGATCAATGACAGACCAAGCCCGACATTAGTCTGCAAACACAATAGACCCTTTGATGTTGAACCGACTGAGAAAATACGTCGTTAAAACTGTCTGCACCTGGTCAGCATTTGTGAATTAGATCAAAGTGAGTCACGTCGCGATGTCTACACACGGTTGACAATTTGTTGACAGGTTGTTGTTCGAGAGACGTGCACTGGCGTCATCTGTCTGCAGGGCGGGAATCGGCCGTTGAAAGTGATGGACAGAATGTCTGCCAGAGGTCGGAAGGATTCTGTGATATGGGGTAAAGGTCTCTGGCTCACAGACAGCCAGGATCTTTGTTGTATGAGACAAAGAATTTCCCAGATGAAAGTGAACTTGACAGCGAATTGACTCCGGTTAGTCTAGAAACAGGAGGACAAAGCCAGATTCTGGACTGATTGGCGTCTGGTCTTTTTGGTGACGTCACTCAAGCACCCATATAAAACCCAGTGCGGTAAACAAGTGGAGGGAGTCGGAAAAAACATTCTGAAGTGTTAGGATCGGTGCATTATTCTGAGTTGCGTTACATGAGTGAAACTATAATGTCTAAGTGGTGATAGTTATCCGCGGACATAGATCCAATCTGATTGCATAGTTTCTCGAGTGGCAACCAAAACAGGCATAGGGTAGGCTATTAATAATATCTAACTTAAGAGTATGATTAGGAATAGATATAATGTATTATAGGTGCGGTGATATAATGTATTAGGATTAGAGATAGAATGTTCTATTGGTGCGGTGCTAGAAAGTATCATAGGAGCGTCGGCACTGGTATCCTATTGTGTAGCTTCAACTAGCTTGTGTGATATATCATTTTACTCAGGGAGTTGAGGACAATGTTGTGGAATAATAATTAGAGAGATTAAAGATGGTTGAGAGGGGGAAGAGGTATGTGAAATGGTAGGATCTTCCAGTAGGGCATCTGCTGGGTTTCTACCCGTTCCTTTATTCTTTCCTGGTGTTGCCATGTCTCAGATCATATGATTGAGTTATTTGGCCGTATGACAGAGATCGGATCTCTGTTATAGATCTGAGTGCTGTTATTGGCCTACACTTACCTAATTCCGGCCAGGACTGAGTTTCCCTCACCATAGTATTCTCTATTCTGCAGGTTCCATTTACAGGTCCACGTATGTGTGCTCTGATATTCATCAGTGAAGCTAACACAATTTTAGAAGATGATGGCTCAGAATTTGAAGACAGAAGTTGCTGAGAGGCCGCTACATTGGGCTTATACCCAAGTTGGTTTGCGGGAACCTGGCTTCTGCTGAGCAGGACATGCTGATGGGATTATGATTAGCAAGTGATAGTGGTATCATTGAACAGTCAGATCATTGTAGAGATACACTATTGATACCAGGAACATTCATACCAAAGTTATACTGATACAGAGAACATTTAAACTGTGGTGTTAATATGGGGAATCTTTACAACCAGTGACACTAGATCCATTGAGATTTCCCCAATAACAGTGACAATAGGGTTAGAAATTTCTGATTAACAATGAGTTAAATAACCGAGGAAATTCATAGTGTGAATCAGATTGAAGACTCTCATTGGACAGTATTTGTCATGGGTGTCCAAGCATCCTAGTGGTTCAAGAGACAACGGAGGAAGTCTTCACGTGACCGGAGGAGCATCACCTGGGTGAGGCTACTTGTATGGGATACATGGTGCTGGTGTGTTTTCAGCACAGGGATGAGAATGACTATACTCCTGAACACTGATCTGAGTCTATAGACACTTTAGAGTACACGTCACACATTCTACACCTTATATACACACACCCACTTCTCCTACATATACTCTTTGCTTTAATAAATTTCTTGTTTTTATTTGTTGAAGCTAGAGTTGTCAAGTATGTTATGTTGGGGAAGAATGAGAGGGGGCATGATCCAGGGGTGAGTAAGAGTGAGAGGAAGATGTCTTCAGATTGAAGGAGTGTGTGGACGGAGTCTGCTGGATATCTCCAGGATAGAGATATTGGATTAAAAAATAATGTGGGTGTTGATTCCCTTCACTCCAGGGACGACACTAAAGTGGTAAAGAAGAACAAGTAACTACTACGACATTCATTCTTTGCACACACGACACCCAGTTCATGCATAATAGAAACAGGAAAATTTAGAATTAGAACATTGATTGATTCGGGAGCTCCAGTCATCGTCATCAAGGAAAAATATTTATATCGCATATTAAAGAATTTCAGAATATTCAGGAATCAGGACACCCTTCACTCTGTTACCAGACAAAATTTAAAGGTGGTGGGTCAAACGATGATAAATTTCAAATTAGGAGGGATAAATGTGAGACACCTTTTCCATGTAGTTAAAGATTTAAATAGGAACATGATCCTAGGTAGGGATTTCTTACTGAAAAATGGTGTAAGACTCTATTTTGACTTACATAAGTTGAGATTTCAAGATGTCTATGTAGATTTAGAGGAGGATATGCACGTATCGGCACAGGTCAGAGTAAAAACATCCATGACCTTAAAACCACAGACGGTCAATCTGATACAGGCAAAAATGAATTTTAAAAAATCCTTATTTTTCGATAGGACAAACAGTGACAATAACAGAGTTGGAAAAAGAGGTAATAGACGAACCTGGTTTGGAAGTCCCAGATGGAATAATAACATTGGACAAACACTTTAGCTTTCTAGTGATGATTATTAACAACACAGGGAAGGAGATTAAATTGTATAGAGGGTGTGTGATCGCCAAAGCAGCACATGATCCTAACAACATATTAACAACAGGAGGAGAAGAAATGTCGAGAAATAACTATCCAGAAACCCCTATGAAAAGAATCAATATCAGAAATAGACGTAGAAGAAGTTGGAATGTACAGAATGATGAATTGATCCATGCATTCAGAGAACATCCATACCAAATACATTCGGTGGACAAAACAACGTCACTCTTGAAGAGAAAACAAGAACTATTATCACAGTTAAAAGCTTCACCAGAGAATTAGAAAATATTAGAAAAACTAGTAAAAGTGAACCAAGATGTTTTTGCGATTAACGACTTAGAACTGGGGAAGACTAAAACAGTTACTATGGAAATAGACACTGGAAATCACCCACCAATTAGTTTGAAACCGTATAGAACTCCTTTAAGGAATAGAGAAATTGTAGAAAAAGCAATAGAGGATATGCTAAAAGCAGGAATAATAACAAGATCAAAGTCAGAGTGGTCATCTCCGATTGTAATAGTGACCAAAGCCGGTGGTTCACATCGATTCTGCTGCGACTATAGGGCACTAAACAAGATCACCAAAAATGTAGCATATCCATTACCAGTGATAGAGACATTTTGGGATTGCTAAACGGTTCTACTTTTTTCACTACGCTAGATGTTAGGTCGGGATTTTGGTGTATCCTCATGTCGCCAGATGCTCAGAAGAAAAGTGCTTTCTGTACTCACGTGGGTTCTTACGAATTTTTACGTATGCCATTTGGGGTCAAGACAGCCCCTTCTCATTATGTTATTAATAAATCAAGTATTAGAAGGCATGCAAAAGTTCGCATTGGCGTACATAGATGACATTTTGATCTATACACCAGGAGACGTACAAGACCACCTGAAACATGTAAAATTAGTCTTTGATAGGATAAGACTACACGATGTTAAACTGAAACTGAGTAAATGTGAGTTTCTAAAAACAGAAACGAAGTACTTGTTGTACATCATCGATAGAGAAGGAATTAAACCAGATCAGGATAAAGTGAAAGTCATTAGAGATTTACCATCTCCGACCAACGTGAGGGAAGTTAGAGCTTTTATCGGTATGTGTGGGTACTATCGTCGGTTCATTCCAAATTTCGCACAAATAGCAGAACCCATCACTAACCTGACTTGCAAATACGCAAGATTTAAATGGAATGAAGATTGTAAGAGAGCATTTGATTTTTTGAAAAATAGTTTAACAATAGTACCATTATTGGCACATCCAGATCTAGACAAACAATTGATTTTATATACAGATGCTTCAGATAATGCCATAGGAGCATGTTTAACGCAACCATATGAAGGCGTAAACTCAGGAATACCAGGAGTTAAGAACGAAAGACCAATCTACTTTCTGTCACACAAACTCAGTAAGTCTAAAAAAAGTGGTCGACAGTGGAAAAAGAGGCATACGCTATCCACTATGCGCTGCAGAAATTAAATTATTACTTACATAACGCCAATGTCATTATAAAAACTGATCACATGCCATTAAAGTCTTTATTAGAGGCTCCAGTACAGAACAGGAAAATACAAACATAGGCGCTAAGCTTGCAAGGTTATAACGCAAAAGTAGAGTACATATAAGGTAAAGAGAACACCTGCGCCGATTTATTATCCAGAATCCCGTATCCAGAAATATCTGAGAATACTAAAGATGAGGGTGAACCCGAGATAGATGACCGAAACTGGCAAGTAAATATACTAGATTCTGCTAAATTAAATAGAGAAGTTTTTAGAAGTTCACAGACAGAACAAGATTCTGAACCAAGACCGGAAGATCCACGCTTAGTACATTTTGATATGAAAGAAGAACAAGAAATGGACCCAAAAATAGTAGAAATAAAACAGAAGTTGAAAGAAACAGGTGAAAACAGTTTTAAAAAGAGCTTTATCGAACTACAGGAAGATAAACAGTTATATTATGTGAATGAAAAGAGTGAAGACAGTGTATTAAGAAAATACATTCCAAAACATTTAGAAATTGAGATTTTGAAGGCATATCATGACGAAAATGGTCATCTTGGCCGTGACAAATTGATCAAAGCCCTTAAGAATAAGTATTATTGGCCAAATAGGTTTAAGAGCGTTTATAAATACGTTGACGCCTGTGAGAAATGCAAATTAAGGAATATGAAATAATCAAATGTCCCCTGCAGGAGACTGATATTCCTCAATTCCCCATGCAAAAGATAAGTATAGATATCTCAGGTCCGCATCCTAGGACGCTCTCGGGGAATATATACCTACTACATATAGTGGATTGCTATAGTTTATGGCCAGAAGTTTATCCTATTCCAGATAAGAGTGCTGATTCCATTATCAACATCTTCCTACAAGAGTAAATACCATGATTTAGTTGTCCCGAGACAATCCTTACAGATAACGGAAAAGAATTCGTGAATAAGAAGTTTGAGAAATTATTACAAGATCTGAATATTGTACACATAAAAACTTCTTATTTTAGACCTTCATCTAATGCAAAAAAATGAGAGACAACATTAAACGTTATACAATATACTAGCAAAAATGTAGAAGAACATGATAAGGACTGGGATCTGTACTTAGGACCTGCACTGGGAGCGATACGCACACATCAAAATGAGGGTACAGGTTTTTCACCATTCTATGTAGTATATGGATGAGAACCCATACTGCCAATTGACAATTTACTCAAACCACGACGAAAATATATGGGAGAAGAATTTCAGGAAATGATTTTACAAGAAATGCACAAAGCACACGTAACATTGAGAAGCAACGTAATTAAAGCTAGAGAAAGACAGACAAAGTACGCAGACAAAAACACACAACTGCAAGAATTTAAAGTAGGCGATAGAGTTTACTATAAAAAACATAGAAGAAATTCAAAATTTGATAGTTATTGGGTTCCAGGGTATTATATTTTAGAAAAATTAGGCCCAGTTTCATATAAGATAAGAACCAAATCACGGGGCACCTGGCACGTTCACATGTGGAACACTTGAGACGAGACGAAGAAGACAAGAAAAGTGATAATAACTATTCAGAAGGGTTT
This sequence comes from Cepaea hortensis, assembly GCA_963921405.1. Taxonomy (NCBI): domain Eukaryota; kingdom Metazoa; phylum Mollusca; class Gastropoda; order Stylommatophora; family Helicidae; genus Cepaea; species Cepaea hortensis. The sequence goes on along the minus strand of OY992876.1, from coordinate 494,429,021 downwards.
TATTCAGACTGACAACTCGTCAGACGAGTTAAATATGTGATACCTCCGGAAACTGGAAAGGTCCTTGTACCAGAACAAACAATAACACCACCTTTATATCAGGCGATGGATGAACAATCGGAGACAATACCAAAAACTTTTATGAGTAAAGAAAATGAGAGGTATAGTGGCTACAGACCTGATAGCGTTGAGTCTATGGAGGAAGTAAACGCCCCGTATAAGAATACAAGACAAGCAGTGAAAAGAAGAATAGATAGACAAAAAGAAAGAGAAGTTAAGAGACAAAAAAGAATTAGAGAAGGTTCATCAAGTGACGAAGACATTCCACTGTTAGAAAGGTAATTAAGGAACCAAGACAAACAAATTAGATTAGATATACAACGGAAAAAATTAGAGGCCAGTAATGTAAATACAGAAGAACAAGAAATGGATGAAAAGTCAGAGACTGAAGGAAATGATAGTATGAGTGAAGACATTATAAGTTCTCATCATGAAAATGAAGACTTTGATATAGGGATGGCACTTATAGATAAAAATCTAGCTTTGTTGAAAAAATGGAAATATGGCAAATAGATTGATAGAATATTCTGCAGATAGCAGGAGACAAATTTTTTATTTAAAGATAGAAGACATATCATTTTATACTGTCTGGCTGTAAATTACAGATGAATGTGGTAATTAGAGCAGGTTGGTGGATAGCCTGATTAGGATTTGTTGTGTTTTTCTCTAGCGAGTAGACAATTAGTAATGAGTCAAAAAAGTGACTCATGATAAGTAAATAGGTTTTAATTGAATATGATTTGTCGATGCATCATGTATGTTATGTTATATTATTTTAATTAAGCTTAGGCAAAATGGTTGTCAGCTCTATAATAAATAGACATTTTCGGGTGGTTTTTGCATTATGGGGATACCGTGGTCAACGGGATGCATATTGTTTGGATGCCATTTAATTTTAGGATATGACTTGTTGTGTTTTCCTTCTTTTACGTGTAAAGTATCGGTTCATAAAAGTAACCGGTAATGTTAGATGACACTAAGTAATTTTATCTTGATTAAGTTGATGCTTGTTTTATTATGAAAATGTTGGGGATAAATGATGATGATGGAATAATTTTGGGGGTATGTGTTCTGTTTTATATTACGCTTGGTTTTTAATGACTCAAAAAAAAAAAAAAAAAAAAAAAAAAAAAAAAAAAAAAAAAAAAAAAAAAAAAAAAATTGTGGTTTCAGTTATTTTGCCTTATTTAAAAATCAGATATTAAGTTGATGACTGTTAAAACTTGTTGAAAAAACTGTTAGTATTTTGCTCTGAATAAAGAGTGGGGCCTTATTGAATAAGTAATAGGATCCTTCGTTCAGAAAATAGTAAGCAAACGACTTTAGACTATAAAGAGAGACATATTCGCATTGTTAGTAGTAAGTTTAGGTAAACATGGAGTGAGTGCCATGAACTTCGACGCGTAAGTTGAGCTTACCGGGTTTTAGAAGAAGTAGACGTGGTTAACGCTTATAAATAGACTATAAAGAGAGACATATTCGCATTGCTAGTAGTGGTAAGTTAGATAAACATGGGGCGAGGGTCATGTTTGGAAGATTAATTTAACTGGGGGTGGTCACAGATGGGGCTGTAGATAGCAGCACATATGGTCCAGAACGAAATTAGATACGTTTATAATGGGATGTAGGGGGCTTGTAATAGGTGCTGCGCTAGTCAGCGTTAATATTGTGGGGGAGATTGGTTTAACTCAAAAAGGGAGCTGTGGTTGTCAGCGTTCAACATATGTACAGTATTAGTAAGTATTGTTCATAGTAAATGAACATTGTCAATATTAGTTTAAGACGCTGTAGTTACAGCATGAAATAAGTAAAAGTAAAACATGGATCGAAAGCCATGGAGGTTTGGGAAGGTGTGTTATAAATAAAAGACACTGATATGATACAGTTATAAAGGTTTACTGACTGCTGTTGGCCGCACAAATAATACAGATATTTTTAAGGAAATTCAGATGGAGTTTTAGATAGACGTAACTTTTGACAAGAATATTTACTATGAACAAATTGAAGAACATATCATTTTCATGGATTATATGATTCGTTTAAAAAAACAAAAAACTTTATTTTATAAATTTTGTGAGTACAAGGGAGGATAAATGTAACTACTTCTTGCTATCTTCTGGGTGCGCACCCACCATTTCTCTGTCTATTCTGTGTTGTTTTGTTGATGTTCGTGAGAATATGATATGTTGCATAACGCATGATAATCGTCAATTTTTGTTTATATACCAATGATTTCGATGGACATTGTCTATGAAATATCTAGGTGGATTGCTTGTGAACGGTTTTATAAAGTGAGATCTTGTAATGTAGAATGTACGATGTTACGATGGGAACATATAAAAGAAATAAATTAAGATGTAATGTTGGTGGTGAACGAAGAAGAAGTATAAGTTCACAAAGAAGTATTAGAGTTCGTAGCGGGTGGCTATAAGATATAAGTAGTAGAGTAGTAGAGTAGAAAGAGTAATGAATAAAACTCAGTGGTTAGGAGGGAGCTATGTTAAAGTTGTTTAAGACATGTAAGCGGGTTGCTTGTGATTTTGTGGTTGCGAGAATAACGTTTGGGGTAAGATGAGTAAGAATATAGATTTAGCGGGAAGTCATCTTTAAGTATAACTAGGGGGTTGTAGATTTAGGTTGAGTGAGTTTGGAATTAAGACTTTTCGGGGAAAAGTCTTGTTGAGGGTAGAGAGGAAATATAACAGAGTAGCTCTAATCAGTAGGTTTAGTTGGCATGTCGTGCAAAGGGAAAACGGATCTATTAGATGATGCACGCGTGAGCACCCAGTAGTTAAGTATCTAGGGACGCTCACGCGTTGACGTAGCAGCAGGATAGAGATTCGTTACCACCTAGTTCTCAGCCTAGCAGGATGTGAGTCTACACTTGTATAATGATGATACGTTTTTGATATGAACAACATGCCTCCAACAATAAACTCAAACTATTTCTACTGAGTGTGTTCCTTCAGTTGCATTCGTGTCCTGTTACCCTGTTACATATTCCATGCTCAGTCTTCGTAGACTTAGATGGATAGGACACGTTAGGAGGATGGATGATGGTAGAATACCAAAGGACATCTTTTTTGGTGAATTACAGACGGGTAGGAGATCTCAGCGTCGGCCTCTACTACGATACAAAGATGTGTGTAAGCGAGACATGATTGATACAGGCATTGATAATGCACATTGGGAGCACGTCGCCGCTGAACGTGATGCATGGAGGGCAACTATCAGAAATGGAATAAAGACAAAGGAGAAAATGATTGCAGATAAAGCACACACAGAGCGTGAGAGACGTAAGATGCTGCAAAATGGTGGAAGTGACCATGTTTTCACATGCACCTACTGTGGGCAAACATTTGCAGCAAGAATTGGCCTTACCAGCCACACTCGCCACCGCCATGGATCGTAGTTATTAAGCCTTTTTGAAGCACAATGTACCAAACTATCGTCTGTCAAGACGGAAAGGTGCCAATGATTATATATATATATATATATATATATATATATATATATATATATATATATATGTGTGTGTGTGTGTGTGTGTGTGTTTGTTTGTGTGTGTGTGTGTGTGTGTGTGTGTAGAGTCAGGTCTTAGTCAGATATGACTGAGTTACTGTATAACAGTAGACGGTACTACCTGCTTTATGTTAGCACCGAACGTTGGGCGGCGCTAACCAAACCCAATACCCCACATTGTGCCAACGGCGTCGGGGGTGTACAAGCCTTATCTTGGTGCGAGAAAATACAACCTAAAGACAAAATGTCATAGCAGAACAGACCAAGCCCTAAGCTTTGGTTGGTGGCTGGTTTAGAATCGAAACTCCGACAGGCGGACAGTTAGAGCATTGCTTTGCTGATCCGGCAGCTTCTGCAGCTTGTCTTGTTCCATATGTAGAGGTGTTACCTTTCCTCTGGAGTGAACTAGGCAGGCCGAGAGAGGGATCATGCTGCATGGGCAACACATGGTCTCTATATTTTAGCCCAGGCTTTGTGCTATGGAGAGGCAATAACTCCATCCCTAGTCTTAACCGGTCTCGGAATCAAAGCAAGAGGTAACATGTACGGGTTGTAAGTCCTTGTCATGGGGTTCATAGCAAAAGCTAATGGTCGACGTTTGGTGCATGAGAGCCTGGCATATGATACCACAACATCTAACTTAAGAATGGAGGTGGAGGCGGTCACTGCAGCTTTCCGCTGGATCGAGAATATGATACACACACACACATCGTGATTGTAACTGACTCAGAAAGCATGCCGAGGAAGGTGAGGACAGGCATGCTTCGTGCTTGCTTCGCTTCGTAGGTCACGAGTGGCAAGCATCGCCTGGATCTTTTCTCCTGGGCATGCCGGTGTGCTGGGGAATGAACAGGCGGACAGATTGGCTGGCTCTGCAAAACTTGGTGGAGTATTGATGCATGATAAGGCAGACGTGGTTGAGGCCTTGTGGGAGTACGTTTACATCTCAGAGGAGCAAATGGATCATCATGGTCTGGCAAGAATGAGGCAGCAAGGAGTGACCAGGGGATCTGGCCGACGCTCGACGCTGAGAGGAGAGGTGAGACGGACATATAATCAGATTGCCTCTGGTACTATTGATGTTGGAACTCTTCGCTGGCTGCTGAGGATGGGGACGGAGCGCCTATGGAAATGCCCCGAATGCTGTAATGTCCTATCCTAGATCAATCAATCAATCAATCAATCAATCAATCAATCAATCAATCAATCAATCCCTGTAAATTGCGTAGACATGGGGCGCCACAGGTTGCCACTGACAGTGGGAGACACCTACAGGTGTCATTGATCAGCTACCGCCCGCCTCAAGCTGGGCAGCTCCCGGCCAGTTGGGTGCTGATCTGCCACAGCCTGCCTGCTTCAATGGGTGCTTGGGGCTAGGACAAAATCTGGATCGCAGGCTGTAAAACCAATGCTCCAGGTACTAATAAAAAGAAAACTATAAACCTCAAGCTACAGTTTGCAACCTGGAACGTAAGAGCCATGTGTCCAGGATTCTTCACAGACTTGACGATTATTGACGATGTGAGAAAAAACGGCTGTGATTGATGCCAAACTCAATCGTCTTAACATTGATATTGCTGGCCTGAGGAAGCCCCATTCAAGGAAAACAATTACACCCTTTTATGGAAGGGTAGAGGGCAGGCAGAAAAAAAATGCTACATGGTGTGGGTTTTGCAGTGAAGAATTAGCTACTGTGAGTGATTGAAATTCCAGCTGGAGGTAATGAAAGACTATTATCCCTGAGCTTGGCAACCTCTTGTGGTTTTGCCACCATTAGCCACCATTTTGCCACCATTTGCACCGACACTCGCTTCCCCTGATGATGTAAAGCATTTGTTCTATGAGGAGTTAGACTCTGTGATCAAGGCAGTTCCAAAATCCGACTACGTTTATATGCTCGGTGATTTCAATGCTCGTGTGGGCAAGGACTCGAGTTCATGGCCAGCATGCCTTGGAAAATACAACATCGGTCGCATGAATGAAAATGGGCAAAGGCTGCTGGAGCAATGCACCATAAATTGCCCATGTATTACAAACTCCTTTTTTTAAAACAAAAGAGATGCATAAGGTCACATGGAAACATCCAAGATCCGGTCATTGGCATCAGCTGGACTTCATCATCACACGGAGACAACATCTGAACCATACATCATTAACTCGAAGTTACCTCTGTGCTGACTGTGATACGGATCATTCTTTGGTTGTTGCAAGGGTTAGACTGAGACCAAAGAGAATCTACACAGCTAAACACAAATCTAGCCCCAGGATTAATCTTAGTAACACCCACGATCCTGATAAGTGCTTTGAGTTTCAACAGCAACTTGAAGACGCTTTCACTGATACATCAGAAAATTGTACAGTAAATGAAAAGTGGGGTAAACTTAAGAAAACTCTTTATAAAACTGCGGTAGGGGTTTACGGCACCGTGGATCACAAGAGGCAGGACTGGTTTGCAGCAAACAGCCAGAAACTATAGCCCTTGATTGATAAAAAGAAGATAGCTATCTTAAGAAACAAGGAAAGAACAACGCGTAACACTCTCAGTTAGCTGAAGCAAGCTAGGAAGGATGTGCAAAAGGCTGCCAGGCAGTGTGCAAATGACTATTGGATCAAGTTATGTGAGTCCATTCAAAGCGCATGTGATAAGGGAAACATCAGAAGCATGTATGAAGGAATAAAGAAAGCCCGTGGTCACATGATCAAAAGAAGTGCACCATTGAAAACCGTGACTGGAGAAATCATCACTGATAAGAAACAGCAGATGGAAGATAGGTAGAGCACTATTTAGAACTTTACTCAAGTGAGACCAAACTAGCGGATGATACCCTCAACGCCATATAGGCCCTGCCAACTCTTGACCAACTGGACACACTTCCCTCTATAACAGAAGTTAAGTGTGCTATAAATGAACTTGCATCTGGCAAGGCTCCATGTAAGAATAGGATTCCAATAGAGGTTATCAGGAGTGGGCAAGGCACACTCACTCTACAGATCCACCAGCTAATAGTCCCACAGGATTTCAAAGATTCAAGCATTATAACGCTGCACGAGAACAAGGGCGATCGAAGCGACTGTAACAATTATAGGGGTATTTCACTTCTGTGTACTGTTGGGAAAGTATTTGCCAGAATTGTTCTGCACAGACTTCAAGTCCTAGGAGATCAAGTTTACCCCGAATCACAGTGTGGCTTTTAACAGAACCGGTCTACCATTTGATAAGATATTCTCATTGCGACAAATGCAAGAAAAAATGCCGGAAACAAAATCAACCACTGTTTATTGCCTTCATCGACCTCACAAAAACATTTGATTTGGTCAGTCGTGAGGGTCTGTTCAAAGAACTAAAGAAGATTGGCTGCCCACCAACTCGTCTGTCCATTGTGGAATCGTTTCACACAAGCATGAAGGGTATAATCAAGTTTGATGGTGCAACTTCAGAAGAGTTTGAAATCAAGAGTGGAGTTAAGCAAGGATGTGTACTAGCTCCCACCCTCTTTGGAATATACTTTTCACTTCTACTGAAATATGCCTTTCGTGATCAGGATGCCGGTATATACATTCACTTAATCTCAAATGGCGGCCTCTACAATGCCCAGAGACTGAAAGCCAGGACCAAAATTAGGATGGTACTAATCAGAGAGTTGCTTTTTGTGGATGATGCTGCGATTACGACCCACTCTGAGGAAGAATTACAATGTCTACTATTTGCATTCTCCAATGCTTGTTCTGAATTTGGCTTAACAATTAACAAAAAGAAGACACAGATTATGTCACAAGGTGCACATGATGTACCATCAATCTTTATTGACGACGCCGAACTGGAGATAGTAGACCATTTTACACATCTAGTATCAGAGGTAAATAGCAAATTATCCCTAGATCAGGAAATCAACATCAGGATTGGTAAGGCAGCAACAACAATGAACAGGTTAAGAAGAAGAGTCTGGGAGAACAGGAAGCTTACTGCCAAAACAAAATTCCTTGTCTATCAAGCCTGTGTCCTTAGTACTCTTCTTTATATCAGTGAAACCTGGTAAACTTACTCACACCAAGAGAAACGTTTAAACAGCTTTCATATGTGGTGTCTGTGAAGAATACTTGGTATTAAATGGCAAGACAAAATCGCAAATACTGAAGTATTGGAAAGATCAGGTTGTGTGACGGTGTGTTCCATGCTCAGTCTTCGTAGACTTAGATGGATAGGACACGTTAGGAGGATGGATGATGGTAGAATACCAAAGGACATCTTTTTTAGTGAATTACAGATGGGTAAGAGATCCGTAAGATGGGCCCGCCTCTACTAGAATACAAAGATGTGTGTAAGCGGGGCATAATTGATATAGGCATTGATAATGCACATTGGGAGCAAGAACGATTGCAGATAAATTCCACGCAGAGCGTGAGAGACGAAAGATGGTGCTTGATGGTGGAAATGACCATGCTTTCACATGTATCCACTGTGGTCGAACATTTACAGCACGAATTGGCCTTATCAGCCACACTCACCACCGCCATGGTTTTTAGTTATTAAGCCTTTTTGGAAAACAATGTAACAAACTATCTTCTGTCAAGACGGAGAGGTGCCAATGAATCAATGAACACACACGCAGACAGACTGACAGACAGACAGACAGACAGACAGATAGATAGATAGATAGATAGATAGATAGATAGATAGATAGATAGATAGATAGATAGATAGATAGATAGACATACATATATATGGTTAGACATATGGATAGATAAATAGACAGACATATTGACTGACTGACTGACAAACAGGCAAACAAACAGTAAGACATACAGACTAGAAGATAAACAAACTGGCAGACATTGAGGCAGACGGAGATCGATACAAATCACACAGAATCTAGTTAAACTACAAAACCTAGGTATGAATATTTTATTGCAATTTCTAGAACTTCTAATTTTTGTTTTCAACTACTTCACTGTTGTCAAGTTCAGTACACTTTTCGGCTCTGTGTTGAACTTAATCAACTTCTGAACTGTAAGATCTCATACACGTAACCCAGTGTTTATGTGTTGTCTTAAACGACACGCATAATTTTTGGGCAAGTTATGAGAAGAAATAAACCAGAGAACTTGGCATGATTGAGGGGAAAAGAACAAGGGAAATTCATAGAAGTAAATATATATATGGCTTGAACAGGTGGCACGGTCAAGACAAGAAAACAGAGCTGATCCACGACTCTGGTGATCGTGTGAGATGGCGAAACATAACCGCCAACGCTTATGGACATGGCACATGATGATGATCCAGGTCTCCGCCCATATATTGGCTGATTTTGGTTTCTGAAAGGAGCAGTTCTGTTTTATTTTCTAGGAACACAAGCCTCCCACAAGCTTCCCCACGAAACTGTAATCATGGAATCGTGCTCTCGTCTCACCATGTAGTAGGCGAACAAAGTGATCTGTAGACCTCCCGTGCCTCTCATCTAACATTTAATCACACAGCAAGTCATTACAGCACATGGCTCTCTTTTCGGCGCTGCCAAAACTATCTCCACCCTAGGTCATTATAGCACATGGCTCTCTTCTCGGCGCTGCCAAAACTATCTCCACCCTAGGTCATTACAGTACATGGCTCTCTTCTCGGCGCTGCCAAAACTATCTCCACCCTAGGTCATTACAGCACATGGCTCTCTTCTCGGCGCTGCCAAAACTATCTCCACCCTAGGTCATTACAGTACATGGCTCTCTTCTCGGCGCTGCCAAAACTATCTCCACCCTAGGTCATTACAGCACATGGCTCTCTTCTCGGCGCTGCCAAAACTATCTCCACCCTAGGTCATTATAGCACATGGCTCTCTTCTCGGCGCTGCCAAAACTATCTCCACCCTAGGTCATTATAGCACATGGCTCTCTTCTCGGCGCCGCCAAAACTATCTCCACTCTAGGTCATTATAGCACATGGCTCTCTTCTCGGCGCTGCCAAAACTATCTCCACCCTAGGTCATTATAGCACATGGCTCTCTTCTCGGCGCTGCCAAAACTATCTCCACCCTAGGTCATTATAGCACATGGCTCTCTTCTCGGCGCTGCCAAAATTATCTCTACCCTAGGTCACTATAGCACATGGCTCTCTTCTCGGCGCTGCCAAAACTATCTCCACCCTAGGTCATTATAGCACATGGCTCTCTTCTCGGCGCTGCCAAAACTATCTCCACTCTAGGTCATTATAGCACATGGCTCTCTTCTCGGCGCTGCCAAAACTATCTCCACCCTAGGTCATTATAGCACATGGCTCTCTTCTCGGCGCTGCCAAAACTATCTCCACCCTAGGTCATTATAGCATATGGCTCTCTTCTCGGCGCTGCCAAAACTATCTCCACCCTAGGTCATTATAGCACATGGCTCTCTTCTCGGCGCTGCCAAAACTATCTCCACCCTAGGTCATTATAGCACATGGCTCTCTTCTCGGCGCTACCAAAACTATCTCCACCCTAGGTCATTACAGCACATGGCTCTCTTCTCGGCGCTGCCAAAACTATCTCCACCCTAGGTCATTATAGCATATGGCTCTCTTCTCGGCGCTGCCAAAACTATCTCCACCCTAGGTCATTATAGCATATGGCTCTCTTCTCGGCGCTGCCAAAACTATCTCCACCCTAGGTCATTACAGCACATGGCTCTCTTCTCGGCGCTGCCAAAACTATCTCCACCCTAGGTCATTATAGCATATGGCTCTCTTCTCGGCGCTGCCAAAACTATCTCCACTCTAGGTCATTATAGCACATGGCTCTCTTCTCGGCGCTGCCAAAACTATCTCCACCCTAGGTCATTATAGCACATGGCTCTCTTCTCGGCGCTGCCAAAACTATCTCCACCCTAGGTCATTATAGCACATGGCTCTCTTCTCGGCGCTGCCAAAACTATCTCCACCCTAAACTAAACTAGTTCTCCTGCCCGGAATAGTTTCACGCTCAACGTGTCTAGAACATCCCGTGTCTAGAACATCCCTGTGTGTAGAACATCCCGTGTGTAGAACATCCCGTGTCAGAACCTCCCGTGTGTAGAACATCCCGTGTGTAGAACATCCCGTGTCAGAACCTCCCGTGTGTAGAACATCCCGTGTGTAGAACATCCCGTGTCAGAACATCCCGTGTCAGAACCTCCCGTGTCTAGAACATCCCGTGTGTAGAACATCCCTGTGTGTAGAACATCCCGTATGTAGAACATCCCGCCTGTAGAACATACCGTGCCTAGAACACCTTGTGTGTACAACATCCCTTGTCTAGAACGTCCCGTGTCTAAAGCATTCTATACAAATCCTTTCCTAACCACGTGACATGTTATATGGTTAAATATTTCATTTGCCTGGATACGATGTTGTTTATGAGCCAGATTTCTTCGAAATTCAGATCTTCATGTAGAACGTAACACTCAACGGGCAGCTTTATTTTTTTTTGTTTCGCCACTACTAAAGGGGTCTCAGACTTCAAGGCGTTGTGACGGTGTTTCATGTAGATAGACTGCCGAGCTTTAATTCGGGAGACCATACTCCGAAATAAAACCCGAACCTGCACAGTTCGCGGCGACTGCAATAGCCAGGTGGCCGTAATTCCTCAGACTTAAGACCCCGACCCCGTTCTACACTGCGAGGTACTATTGGCAGTAGTATGATGACAGTCCGTATTGGTACACAGTATGTTCATAGAGTTGATAATCAATGATATTGAAACTACTGAACTCTAATCTTGATGATCAAATAGCTGTTGTGTACAGATAAAATGTGATTAACGTCTGTTTAAATATGTAGCGCTCTAAACTCGTTAACCCGTGAGTTTATGCTAACAAGATGTGGAATGTTGAACCTGCAGTTGAAACAAGAATACCAGGTTATATGTAGTCAAGATACGGAATACTGAACTTGTGGTTGAAACAAGAATACCAGGTTATATGTAGTCAAGATATGGAATACTGAACTTGTGGTTGAAACAAGAATACCAGGTTATATGTAGTCAAGATATGGAATACTGAACTTGTGGTTGAAACAAGAATACCAGGTTATATGTAGTCAAGATATGGAATACTGAACTTGTGGTTGAAACAAGAATACCAGGTTATATGTAGTCAAGGTATGGAATACTGAACTTGTGGTTGAAACAAGAATACCAGGTTATATGTAGTCAAGATATGGAATACTGAACTTGTGGTTGAAACAAAAATAGCAGGTTATATGTAGTCAAGATACGGAATACTGAACTTGTGGTTGAAACAAGAATACCAGGTTATATGTAGTCAAGATACGGAATACTGAACTTGTGGTTGAAACAAGAATACCAGGTTATATGTAGTCAAGATATGGAATACTGAACTTGGTGGTTGAAACAAGAATACCAGGTTATATGTAGTCAAGGTATGGAATACTGAACTTGTGGTTGAAACAAGAATACCAGGTTATATGTAGTCAAGATACGGAATACTGAACTTGTGGTTGAAACAAGAATACCAGGTTATATGTAGTCAAGATATGGAATACTGAACTTGTGGTTGAAACAAGAATACCAGGTTATATGTAGTCAAGATACGGAATACTGAACTTGTGGTTGAAACAAGAATACCAGGTTATATGTACTCAAGATATGGAATACTGAACTTGTGGTTGAAACAAGAATACCAGGTTAGATGTACTCAAGATATGGAATACTGAACTTGTGGTTGAAACAAGAATACCAGGTTAGATGTAGTCGCTAAAATTCTGCAAGTGTTCTCAGTAACTTAAAACTAACTTCTTAATATATCGGATGTCCTCTTAAAGGCATGATTGGCTTCTACAGATTGGAGTTGTGGCTGCTGCTTCAAATCACTGTGTTAATCTCATCACTAAAACTGGTACACCGGCTGTGTGGCTTCCTGTAATTGCCCATAGAGACAATCTGTATGACCCATGGCAAGTTGTGACACCAGGTTACATGTAGTTGCTGACATTCATCCCATGGCAAGTTGTGACACCAGGTTACATGTAGTTGCTGACATTCATCCCATGGCAAGTTGTAACACCAGGTTACATGTAGTTGCTGACATTCATCCCATGGCAAGTTGTAACACCAGGTTAGATGTAGTTGCTGACATTCATCCCATGGCAAGTTTTAACACCAGGTTAGATGTAGTTGCTGACATTCATCCCATGGCAAGTTGTGACACCAGGTTACATGTAGTTGCTGACATTCATCCCATGGCAAGTTGTGACACCAGGTTACATGTAGTTGCTGACATTCATCCCATGGCAAGTTTTAACACCAGGTTACATGTAGTCGCTGACATTCATCCCATGGCAAGTTGTGACACCAGGTTACATGTAGTTGCTGACATTCATCTCATGGCAAGTTGTGACACCAGGTTACATGTAGTCGCTGACATTCATCCCATGGCAAGTTGTGACACCAGGTTACATGTAGTCGCTGACATTCATTTGATGTTCTCAATAAATGTGAATCAAATTCTCGTCATAACGGAGGTTCAGCTAAAGGCATCAATAAGGTGGAGATGAGGCTGCTTCTTCGTGTCATTGACATTTACAGATCAGCGTTGTTGCTGATTCTTCATGTCACTGACATTTACAGGTTGGATTCGTGGCTGATGCTTAAAGTCACTGACATTTACAGGTTGGATTTGTGGCTGATTCTTCATGTCACTGTCATTTATAAATTGAAGTTGTGGCTGATTCTTTAGATCGTTGGCATCTACAAGTTGAAGTTGTTGCTGATTCTTCAAATCATTAGCATCTACAGATGGAAGATGTGGTTGATACTTCAATTCGTTGACAATTACAGACTGGAGTTGTGGTTAATTCTTCAAATCATTGCCATATACAGGTTGGAATTATGGCTGATTCTTTACATTATTGGCACCTACAGTTTGAAGTTGTGACTAATTCTTCAAATCATTGGTTTAAACACATCACTACCACTGGTACACGCGGAGCCGATGTCTCTTCTTGACATTGATCATTGAGAAGTCCTGAATCACCCGCAGCAGGTACTTCATGAACTCTGTGGTCTTGGGAAGCTTGTCTGCGATGGAAGGCAGCCCAGTGTAGGGCAGGACCGCAGCCAACAGGCAGGCGACCAGCAGAAGGGCCAGAAGCGACGCTGCAACTTTTGCAACGGTCAGGAGGATGTGCGTACACACTTGGAGAAGCCAGGCGCTGAATGGGACTGCGTACTGCCTCATGAAGACATCTGGAGTGAGGAGATAAAGTGCTGATTAGTACGAAGACTGCTGGCGCATTGTATACAGTGGGAGTCGCGGCAGCATAATGACTATACCCGGTGGCCATGAATTTGAATCCCATCGGGGTGGATTTTACAATTTGACCTGAGTTCCCAGGTAGATCCAGCCTTAAGGGGCATCACGGAATGTCGTGGGAAGTACAGGCAGCTGGAGTGCTACTGACCACATTACCCAAAATATGAGTGTAACACCATATACCCGGCTCCGTAGTAAAGGGGTTAAGGAAGCGGTTCGTAATCCCGCACACCAGCGTTCGAAATACAGCTGTGATCGATTTTGCAACAGGCCGACTTACGTTGGTTTTTATGAAATGGTATGAGTGTCGGTCGTTCAGAAAGCAATGGCAAACTACTGAACGTAAACTTGCCTAGTACATCAACATCAGCTTAAAATGCTGGTGCTGACTGCAACGTCCTGTAAGGGATATGCAACATAAAAAACAAAGTCGTAGTAGTAGTAGTAGTAGTAGTAGTAGTAGTAGTAGTAGTAGTAGTAGTAGTAGTAGTAGTAGTAGTAGTAGTAGTAGTAGTAGTAGAGGCTATAGTATTATAGTGTCAGGTCTTAGTCAGAGGGTGTCAGGTCTTAATCAGATATGACTGAGCTACCGTATAACAGTAGACGGTACTACCTGCTTTATGTTAGCGACGAACGTTGGGCGGCGCTTAACAAACCCGACACCCCACATTGTGCCAACGGCTTCGGGCGGAAGAGCGCAATTGGGAGGGTACAAGCCTTACCCTGGTGCGAGGAAATGCAACCTAAAAACAAAATGTCATGGCAGGGCAGACCAGGCTCTAAGCCTTGGTTGGCGGCTGGTCTAGGATCGAAGTTCCGACAGGCGGAAAGTTAGAGCATCGCTTTGCTGATCCGGCAGCTTCTGCAGCTTGTCTTGTTCCAGATGTAGAGGTGTTACTTTTCTTCTAGAGTGAACTAGGCAGGCCGAGAGAGGGATCATGCTGCATGGGCAACACATGATCTCTATATTTTAGCCCAGGCTTTGTGCTATGGAGAGGCAATAACTTCATCCCTGGTCTTAACTGGTCTCGGAATCAAAGCGAGAGGCAACTGATTCGGATTATAAGTCCCTGTCAATTGGCGTAGACATGAGGCGCCACGTAGACAGGTGGGAGACACCTACAGGTGTCACTGATCAGCTACCACCCGCCTCAAGCTGGGCAAACCCCAGCCAATTGGGTGATGATCCGCCACAGCCTGCCTGCTTCAATGGGTGCTTGGGGCTAGGACAAAATCTGAATCGCAGGCTGTAAAACCAATGCACCAGGTACTAATAAAGAGAAAAATAGAAACCTCAAGCTACGGCTTGCAACCTGGAACGTGAGAACCATGTGTCCAGGATTTTCAACTGACTTGACCAATATTGACGATGTGAGAAAAACGGATGTGATTGATGCCGATCTCAGTCGTCTTAACATTGATATTGCTGGCCTACAGGGGACTCGCCTCGCCGAGGAAGGGTCACTCAGGGAAAACAATTACACCTTTTTTTTTGGAAGGGTAGAGGGCAGGCAGAAAAAAGGCAACATGGTGTGGGCTTTGCAGTGAAGAATTCGTTACTGGGAATGATTTAAATTCCAGCAGGAGGAAAGGAAAGACTATTATCCCTGCGCTTGGCAACCGACAACTGATGATGTGAAGGATACGTTCTATGAGGAGTTAGACTCCGTGATCAAGGCAGTTCCAAAATCTGACTACATTTATATGCTCGGTGATTTCAATGCTCGTGTGGGCAAGGACTCGAGTTCATGGCCAGTGTGCCTTGGAAAATATAACATCGGTCGCATGAATGAAAATGGGCAAAGGCCGCTGGAGCATTGCACCAGAAATGACCTATGTATTACAAACTCCTTTTTTAAAAGAAAAGAGCTGGATAAGGTAACATGGAAACATCCAAGATCGGACCATTGGTACCAGCTGGACTTCATCATCACGCGGAGACAACATCTGAACCATATAACATTGACTCGATGTTACCACAGTGCTGACTGTGATACGGATCATTCTTAGGTTGTTGCAAGGGTTAGACTGAGACCAAAGAGAATCTACACAGATAAACACAAATCTAGCCCCAGGATTAATATTATTAACACTCACGATACTGAAAAGTGCTTTCAGTTTCAACAGCAACTTGAAGGCGCTTTCACTGATACACCATACAATTGTACAGTAAATGAAAAGTGGGGTCAACTTAAGGAAACTCTTTATAAAACTGCCGAAGGGGTTTACGGCTCTGTGGATCATAAGACTGCCTTGTATGGCAGTCAGGTCTTAGTCAGATATGACTGAGCTACCGTATAACAGTAGACGGTACTACCTGGTTTCTGTTAGCGCCGAACGTTGGGCGGCACTTACCAAACCCGACACCCCACATTGTGCCAACGGCTTCGGGCGGAAGAGCGCAATTGGGAGGGTACAAGCCTTACCCTGGTGCGAGGAAATGCAAACTAAAGACAAAATTGTCATGGCAGGGCAGACCAGGCCCTAAGCCTTGGTTGGCGACTGGTCTAGGATCGAAGCTCCGACAGGCGGACAGTTAGAGCATTGCTTTGCTGATCCGGCAGCTTCTGCAGCTTGTCTTGTTCCAGATGTAGGGGTGTTACCTTTCCTCTGGAGTGAACTAGACAGGCCGAGAGAGGGATCATGCTGCATGGGCAACACATGATCTCTATATTTTAGCCCAGGCTTTGTGCTATGGAGAGGCAATACAAAACAAAAGTCCTTGTCTATCAAGCCTGTGTCCTTAGTACTCTTCTCTATGGCAGTGAAACCTGGACAACTTACTCACACCAAGAGAACAATTTAAACAGCTTTCATATGCGGTGTCTGCGAAGAATTCTTGGTATTAAGTGGCAAGACAAAATCACAAATACTGAAGTATTGGAAAGATCAGGTTGTGTGACAGTTTATTCCATGCTCAGTCTTCGTAGACTTAGATGGATAGGACATCTTAGGAGGATGGATGATGGTAGAATACCAAAGGATATCTTTTTTGGTGAATTACAGATGGGTAAGAGATCTCAGGGTCGGCCTCTACTACGATACAAAGATGTGTGTAAGCGGGACATGATTGATACAGGCATTGATAATGCACATTGGGAGCATGTCGCCGCTGAACGTGTTGCATGGAGGGCAAACATCAGAAATGGAATAAAGTCAAAGGAGAAAATTATTGCAGAAAAGTCACACACCAAGCGTTTGAGACGTAAGATGGTGCATGATGGTGGAAATGACCACGTGTTCACATGCACCCACTGTGAACGGACATTTACAGCGCAAATTGGCCTTATCAGTCACACTCGCTACCGCCATAGTTAAAAGTTATTATGCCTTTTTAAAGCACAAACTATCGTCTGTCAAGACGGCAAGGTGCCAATGATGGATCATAAGAGGCAGGACTGGTGTGCGGCAAATAGCCAGATTCTGCAGCCTTTGATAAGAAAAAGATAGCTCTCTTAAGAAACAAGGAAAGACCAACGCGTAACACTCAGAGTGAGCTAAAGCAAGCTAGGAAGGATGTGCAAAAGGCTGCCAGGCAGTGTGCAAATGATTATTGGATTAAGTTATGTGAGTCCATTCAAATCGCAAGTGATAAGGGAAACATAAGAAGCATGAATGAAGGAATAAAGAAAGCCTGTGGTCCAATGATCAAAAGAAGTTCACCATTAAAAACCTTGACTGGAGAAATCATAACTGATAAGAAACGGCAGATGGACAGATGGGTAGAGCACTATGTGGAGCTTTACTCAAGTGACACCAAACTAGCGGATGATGCCCTCAAAGCCATAGAGGCTCTACCAACTCTTGACCACCTGGACACACTTCCCACCATAACAAAAGTTAAGTGTGCTATAAATGAACTTGCATCTGGCAAGGCTCCAGTTAAGGATGGGATTCCAATGGAAGTTATCAGCAGTGGGCAAGATACACTCACTCTACAGACCCACCAGCTAATAGAGCTATGCTGGCGAGAAAGACAAGTCCCACAGGATTTCAAAGATTCAAGCATCATAACACTGTACAAGAACAAGGGTGATCGGAGCGACTGCAACAACTATAGGGGTATCTCACTTCTGTGTATTGTTGGAAAAGTATTTGCCAGAATTGTTCTGCGCAGACTTCAAGTCCTAGGAGATCAAGTCTACCGCGAATCATAGTGTGGCTTTCGACACAATAGATCTACCATTGATATGATATTCTCATTGTGACAAATGCAAGAAAAATTCCATGAACAGAATCAACCACTGTTTATTGCCTTCATCGACCTCACAAAGGCATTTGATTTGGTCAGTCCTGAGGGTCTGTTCAAGGCACTAAAGAAGATTGGCTGCCCACCAACTCTTCTGTCCATTGTGGAATCGTTCCACACAGGCATGAAGGGTATAATCAAGTTTGATGGCACAACTTCTGAAGAGTTTGAAATCAAGAGTGGAGTTAAGCAAGGTTGTGTACTAGCTCCCACCCTCTTTGGAATATACTTTTCAATTTTACTGAAATATGCCTTTCGTGATCAGGATGGTGGTATATACATTCACTCACGCTCAGATGGCGGCCTTTACAATGCTCAAAGATTGAAGGCCAAGACCAAAATTAGGAGGGTACTGATCAGAGAGTTGCTTTTTGCAGATGATGCTGCAGTTACAACCCACTATGAGGAAGAATTGCAATGTCTACTATCTGTATTCTCCAATGCTTGTTGTGAATTTGGTTTAACAATTAGCAAAAAGAAGACACAGATTATGTCACAAGGTGCACATGGGGTACCATCAATCTTTATTGACGACGCCGAACTAGAGATGGTAGACCATTTTACATATCTAGGGTCAGTGGTAAATAGCAAATTATCCCTAGATCAGGAAATCAACATCAGGATTGGTAAGGCAGCAAAAACAATGAACAGGTTAAGAAAAAGAGTCTGGGAGAACAAGAAGCTTACTGCCAAAACAAAAGTCCTTGCCTATCAAGCCTGTGTCCTTAGTACTCTTCTTTATGGCAGTGAAACCTGGATAACTTACTCATACCAAGAGAAACGTTTAAACAGCTTTCATATGCGGTATCTGCGAAGAATTCTTGGTGTTAAGTGGCAAGACAAAATCACAAATACTATTGGGGTTGGAAATCTTCGCTGGCTACTGAGGATTGGTGCGGAGCGCTTATGGGAATGCCCCGAATGCTGTGATATCGGTTCTTAAATCAATTAATCAATCAATCAATCAATCACAAATACTGAAGTATTGGAAAGATCAGGTTGTGTGACGGTTTATTCCATGCTCAGTCTTCGTAGACTTAGATGGATAGGACATCTTAGGAGGATGGACGATGGTAGAATACCAAAGGACATCTTTTTTGGTGAATTACAGACGGGTAAGAGATCTCAGGGTCGGCCTCTACTATGATACAAAGATGTGTGTATGCGGGACATGATTGATACTGGCATTGATAACGCACATTGGGAGCAAGTCGCAGCTGAACGTCTTGCATGGATGGCAAACATCAGAAATGGAATAAAGACAAAGGAGAAAATTATTGCAAATAAGTCACACACCGAGAGTGTGAGACGTAAGATGGTGCATGATGGTTGAAATGACCACGTGTTCACATGCACCCACTGTGAATGAACATTTACAGCGCAAATTGGCCTTATCAGTCACATTCGCTACCGCCATAGGTAACAGTTATTATGCCTTTTTAAAGCACAAACTATCGTCTGTCAAGACGGCAAGGTGCCAATGCAAGTAATATAGTAATAGTAGTAGTCGTAGTAGGAGTAGTAGTAGTAGTAGTAGTAGTAGTAGTAGTAGTAGTAGTAGTAGTAATAGTATTGGATGTAGTAATAATAGTAGTAGTAGCTGTAGTAGTAGTAGTAGTAGTAGTAGTAGTAGTAGTAGTAGTAGTAGTAGTAGTAGTAGTAGTAGTAGTAGTAGTAGTAGTAGTAGTAGTAGTTGCCGTTGTGTTCTCAATTACTTTTGCAAGCATTCGAGTATTATTGTTTGCATTATAATTGATATTTACTCTTAACCTTAATTTTATAACTATAGATGAGCATGCCTTTCAGGGAATTATTTTGTGGCAAAACGTCTGTAAGACACCGCCCCAAAAACATTGTCTAATCATGATAAATCCAAGGTCAAAGATTGACCAATGAGAACGCCGCCCGGCTACGGGGTGGTAGCACCGGGGCGGGCCTAAGAGATCCGGTTCTGTTTACTTCATGCCTGTGGGAGAGATGGGGTCGGCTCCATTTTGGCCACAAATGATAAAAGTTGAAACAGACCAAATTGGTCAAGAAATCAAAGATAATACCTTGTAGCTAGAAAAGTGGTTGGTAGTGTAAGTGCGAAATATATGTATTAGGGACGTTCATTTGAAACCCGTTCTAATGGCTTTATTACAAAAGCATGAGAGAAACATTAACAGGTGTGGTAGAATTAAACAAAGCATTCATTTTGAATGAATTATGCACCATGGGTTGGTCAGAAGAAGTCGCCGTAGGCATTCAGGCAAGCATCCCATTGCTTAGGTAGGCGGCGAATGCCGTCCGAAAAAAAAATTGTGGTTGCTCACTGAACCAAGTGTTTACCGCGTTCATTAGTCTGCATCTGTGTGAAATCGTCCCTTGAGAGCTTTTTTAGAGGTCCGAACAAATGAAAATCACATGGTGACAAATCAAGACTATGGGCTGGATGTTATGCGGACGAGCATTATCGTGCAACAAAATCACACCGCGAGGAAGCATGCCGGGTCGTTTATTCTTGATGGCGTTTTGCAGCTTGTCTAGTGTTTGCAAGTAGTGGGTAGAGTTGATGTTGGCACCAGGTTCTTTAAAATCTGCAAACAATAGCCCTTCGTGATCTAAAAATGGGCTCAGCATAACCTTACCAGCGGAAACCTGTAACTTGAATTTTTTGGCTTTTGGTGATCTAGCATTCTTCCATTGCATGCTCTCTCTTTTGCTGCTCAATTCAAAGTGGTAACACCATGATTCATCGCCTGCCACTATGCGGAAGAGAAATGCATCACCTTCCACTCTGTAACGTAGCAAGTGGTTCAAACACCATCGCATGCGTCCTCTTTTTGGTGGTCAGTCAACTTCAATGGTACCCACTGTCAACACACCTTCCGATATTGCAGTTTCTTGCGAACTGTAATTTACTGCCAATATGGTACCTTCGGTGTATGGCAGAGGGGTCTTTGAGCTTTAAGGAATTAAGGCCGCTTGGCTAGTGCAGTCGCCGTGAACTGTGCAGGTTAGAATTCTCTTTTTGCACCCGACAGCAAAAAAATCCCACATCTTACCGAGGGATCGAACCCGGGTCTCCCGAATGAGAGTCCAGCATTCTAGCCACTCGGCCAGCCGCTCCTCACGAATGACCTTTTGAACTGTCCCATTTGACACATCAAATTCTTTTGCTAGCGAACGTATGCTTCGACAACGGTTCATCTGTGCTGCTGCATCGATTTTGGCGATGTTTTTTCTTCTGTTGCAACAATATGCGCTTGACCCGGCCGTCGAAGATATGTCGTGAACTGTCGTCCCTTCCGAAAAATTCGTGCCCAGTCTGTCACTGTTGTCTTCGACATACATTTGTTACCATACGCTGCCTGCATTCTTCGATAATGTCCACTGGTCGGCATCCTTCAAATGAAAGAAAACTGAATCATCGCTCTCTGAGCTTCTTTGGACGGCTTTTGGATCAACCCGGCCATTTTCTCAACGGTCAGAAACAGAATCTATGCATCATGGTACGATAAGTACGTGCTCTTTTATTCATTGGTCAGTACTTATCACATGACTATGACATGATCATGTTCAACGTACGCAATTACGCGCGCTGCGGCACGAACGGATTTCAAATGAACGTCCCTTATATATAAATACTAGCTGACTCGGCCCGGCTTCGCCCAGGCCCTGGAGGGGATCTATCTATCTATCAGTCTGTCTGTCTGCTTGTTTGTCTGTCTGTCTGGCTGACCCGGCCCGGCTTCACCCAGTCCCTGGTGGGGAGCATCTCATTTAATTCATATAAGTAGTCATATAAGCTCTCCCGTTCTCGACTATCTGTCTGTCTGTCTGTCTGTCTGACCCGGCTTCACCCAGTCCCTGGTGGGGAGCATCTCATTTAATTCATATACGTAGTCATATAAGCGTTCCCGACTGTCTGTTTATCTGTCTATCTGTCTGTCTGTCTGACCCGGCCCGGCTTCACCCAGTCCCTGGTGGGGAGAATGTCATTTAATTCATATAAGTAGTCAAATAAGCTTCCGTTCCCGACTATCTGTCTGTCTGTCTATCTATCTTCGCCGGCGTGGTTTCGCCCAGCTCCTGGCGCACAGTAACTTAAAAGAATGTCCTTCCACACACCATTCATTATTTTTAATGAAAACTGTTTTTAATCACCGACATGACAGTTGATAAGTTCTGTAAGCAGAAAAAGATGGGTTACAATGTTATGCATTATGCATTATTTTTATGCAAACTTTGAAAATGCCTTAAAGATTATATCATTATTTATTATAACTCATATGCCTGAAAATAACTATAGACAAAGAGTTTAACAATAGTGCAAGTAAGTCCAACAATATGACTATAAAGTATATAGAAATGTTATTAAAAGTTATGTCCCTTGAAATAACTTTTCTAGAGTGAAGTCCCCCTGCTATATAGAACTGTCTATCTGTTTCATAGAAAAATGAAAAAGTAAATGTTATTAAATAAGTAGCAGATTTTACACTATGAAACTATTATAGTCGGTTGCACAGGAATGAAAGGAAGACATGTAGAAAATTTCATCTCAATCGGATGTACCGTTATCGAACCCATCCAATACAAACAAAACCACAAACAAAGTCATATAAACTCTGTTTTATATATATATAGATTTGTACGCTTGCACTAATGCTACATACAGTTTCTTTTACAGCATTAAAAACCCACATGGCTAGATATATTTCGATAGTCTATTGTATGAAACAGGACTGGTATACTGTCGGAGAAGATTCCCTTTTCCAGAGGCTTACATAAATAACCTAACAATGGATGAAGCAAGCCGGACTTGCTAACGTTGTCAGAAACGCGTTATCACTAGATACTAAGCAGATATCATTCCAGCAATGATGATACATTGATTGTCAAGAAAATCACCAGGCAGGAGTACACAAGCTTGTGGTTTATGATGGTGATTAGTGATGAATGTTAGCGAGGGCTTGTAAGTGTAATATATGTTTGGATTGATTACCCACGTGGTAGAATTGCTGAAATCATAAGATTATAAATATAGCTACCCACATGGATGACAAGAGTCATCAAGATAGATTGCCTCACGTGTTATAATCCAGAAATGGCACACGCCATGAGTGTACGGTGACAGCAGTGAAAACCACTGGACAGGAGTACAGACACTTCTACCCTATAAGTCTTGGTTATATTAAAATTCGTGGTCTTGTTAGAAATCTCAGTGATTAGAATTCTTGTTGAGTCGATTAGAATCCTAGTCATTCAGAATCCTTGGTTCACGGCAAATCTATGATTG
>OY992876.1:494378137-494388137 GCA_963921405.1 Cepaea hortensis | reverse complement strand
GTAGTAGTAGTAGGTGGAAGTATACTATGATTAATACTGCTCCTAATACTGCTAATACCATTGTACGCCTGCTCCTGCTGCTGATATAAGTGAGTATCGGAGTTAATTGAATTAAGTGCAAACCCTTCTATTACTGTGCAACCTAAGGTACAGTAAAAGAGATTGTTGCAGTCAGTAGCTCATATGTTTGACTGCTGGCATCAGAGACACCACAAGAAAGCTGACAAAGAGCCTGATCCACTATGTGTAAGGCTGCTACCCGTCCCTACTTTCCCTGATATGTCCTCATTAGTTGCACACAACGAACTTTCTGGGAGGATCTTTACATGATTTTCAAAATATCCATGAGCTCCTGGGCACAAATCACGGACGATCAGCCATGTTTGCCATGTCACTTGTTGAGAATTGATGATACTGGTGTATAGAGGTGAAGCTATGGCAGGTGTAGTAACTGTGAATACTCTCTCACTCTCGTGGCTCGCTCACAACGCCGTCTGGCAGATGCTCTTGATGAATTCGACTTAACACACGGCGGCATTCAGACGTGGATTTTATTTCACAATAGTACACAACTAACACGAACCTCCACAGTCAGCCGAGTCACTCTCACACTTATGTACTGTACGCTCGCTCACTGGCCATAGTGGACAGTCAGCCTGGTGGACATCTTTCTAATGTGCAGTCACTATAGCGAGTGTGATGTCGTCGATATTACAAAATTACTCTTTATCTGTCAGTGCGCAGAGCATTGCCAAACACTAGTTCACAACTGCCACTCTCCATCTGTCTCAGTGGACAATCACTGTAGCATACATATAACAATGTTCTGTAGTTCTGGTGCTGGAAACTGTCGCATTATGTTCTAATAAAAGAACTGTGTTATGTAAGATATAAACAAACGGTGTGGTAGCTAGGCTTCCCGTGCCTGAATGACTCAAGTCTAGCTAACTCCCCTTCAAATAGTCACCTTTGACTCCTGTGTTTCCTGTGAAACGTTGTGCTCACTGACAACCGTTAACCGTGTCTCTACTCTGTTGTCCTACTGACAACCGTTAACCGTGTCTCTACTCTGTTGTCCTACTGACAACCGTTAACCGTGTCTCTACTCTGTTGTCCTACTGACAACCGTTAACCGTGTCTCTACTCTGTTGTCCTACTGACAACCGTTAACCGTGTCTCTACTCTGTTGTCCTACTGACAACCGTTAACCGTGTCTCTACTCTGTTGTCCTACTGACAATCGTAACTCTTTCTAAACATTGTATTTTATGTGCGCTCCATGATTGGCCTTTTTCTGTGCTATGACACTAACCCGTAACAGGTTCAGTTTCAAACAAAAGTAGATTTGAACCAATCAAAAAGTAGATTTGAATCAAACAAAAGTAGGTTAGAACTAAACAAAATTCTTTTTTTTTTGTTTTAAATTTGTTGCGCTCACTCGCTTTGAACTCAAACGTAGTTCATACACACTAGTTATAGCAGTGATGGACTGAATTTTGCGTGTAGATTAGCTTTCCCTTTTAACAGTGTTCTCGCCATTAGGCGTACCCACTCCGACTTTTGAGGTACTTGTAATTTACGTCCCCAAGTCAAGGACGACAGGTCAACATTTTAGTCCAACTGTCCGGTGTAGGGATTGAACCCCTTACCTCGGCATCAGCACAACAGATGTTTAAAAACACGCATTCTTACCCATTCGGTCATGCTGACCTGCAAAAGTAGGTTTGAACCAAAGAAAAATTAGGATTTAACCAAACAAAAGTAGACTTGAACCAAACAAAAAGTAGGGTTGGACCTTACAAACACGGATAGTGCAAAATTAGGAAGTAGTGTCACTGTTATGACTTAAGAGTTGTTAACATGGTAGCAGGCATGTTATATTACATCTCAAATTAAAGAGCGTTGCATAGAGAAACTAACTGTATGTAAGCCCAGGGCAGAAATGTGTAGTTGCTTTAGCCGATTAATTATCCCATGGCACTTGATCAGTTAAAGTATTAATGAATGTCGCATGTTCTTTGCGGGATGTTGCAATCAACCCCACGTTAATGTTCTCGGCGACTGTAGTTTGCCATGACTTTCTGACCGAGAAGTAAGTGTTCAAGTCCAACTTCATGCCGGTGTAGGGCTCGAACCGCCTACTTCCCATCAGCGAACTAGAAGTTTAAGAGCGAGCGCTCTTATCATTTCGACCACGCCCATGTTGTTATCATTTGTAAAATTGTCAAAGAGACCAACAAGCAGCTTCTGCCGAAGTTATACGCACCCCCATCTCAACAAGCATCTTTTGCGGAAGTTGTACGCACCCCCCCCCCCCCCCCCAATCTCCCTCCACTTACCCTAAGACTTTTCCTGAAGGTTGCAAACAACGCAGATGTCACGGCATTTTGATGAGCAATTTGAAGATTGTTTTTGGGTGAGCAGGCCAAAAGAAATAAATGACGTATCTTTCCTAATTTATTTTAAAAAAAAATTTTATCCACTGTAATTAAACTAGAAGGTGTTGACTTCACTTGACCTGGCAGACAGCAGGGTTAGGATCGGCTAGCCTCTCCCAGGAGTGATACAAAATGAAAATTAATAGCTCGACGATGACCCACAGACTACACAAGTCAACCCCACCTCCTTGTGGTGTTGACCGGGAAACCATGACCGCGAGATCATGGGCCAACGGAGTTCTGGCTCGCCAGGGTAACTCTCGTTGGTCATATTTATTTTTCATTCTAAACCCGTGACTGGCCTAACAAGCAGGGAATTTTTCCTGCTCGAAGAAATAATAAGAAGCATATTCGGATGAGAAGAGATGAGATGACATGACATGAGATAAGTTGAGACGATCTGAGATGAGATGGGATGAGATGACATGACATAAGATGGGTTGAGATTACATGAGATGAGATGAGTAATTAAATTACCGCCGATGTGGCTGAGGGGCAGTGACCGCGTTTCGCAAGCCCCGACACACCGAGTCAAGGTTTCGACATCAGTCGCCGACGATGTTAAAGCAGACCGTCTTAACCGATTACGTGCCATGGGATGATTTATTGTCTCAAGTGATTACCCGTGTCTGTCATGACCTTATATAGAGTAGTTTGCCTCATGCAACCGCCTCTAATGTGATATACAATACAATATGTGTGCTATCATATTAACTTATTAAGTCTCATGGGATGATTAATAGGCTCAAGTGAGTCTCATTATTTGCCATGGGGTCATACACAGTAGTTTTCCCTATGCAACCTTCTTTTATGTGATATATAAACAACATGTGTGCTACCATACTAGCAACTGTTACGTCTTAACTGTGGCTCACCCCTGCATCCCATTTCCCGCCATCCATTTTTGTTTGGTCAAAAAGTACTTTCTGTTTGGCACCGACTCATTTGAATTGATTTCGATGGTGTGAACGTTGATCGTTCAGAAAGCAGAACGTAAATATACGTTCTTAAATCACAAGTACGCATATATGCTGGAGTTGATTGTAACACCCTGTAAAGCAGTGTTTCCCAACCTTTTTTGTACCATGCCCCACTTAAGCCTTTCTAAAATTCATATTGCCCCCCCTCCCCCGCCCCATGCCCCCCCTCAACATATACATTATTCTTAATATTCAAAAATTGAAATGTTCACTAAAGAAACTTGAATGATAGGTTTTAGGAAGAAATCACTAGGTAATTATTGAGCAAACACAGTAAGTAAATTTTCAAAACATATAATGGAGAACTGAAATTCAAGTACAAAATAATTTTAATGAAAGATTTTTCTATATTATTTTAATTATTAGTAATTATTTATTATTTAAATTTAGTGAGATCCTTGCGCTTGATGGTTGCTGCAAAGAGATCTTATGTCAGGTTCCAATTTAGTTAACTTCAGTCTCAAGTCTCCCCGTTTTGTTATATTCAGCCGATTTCTTCCATTTTCGAATTGCCCCCCTTAACAGTCAAATTGCCCCCCTGTGGGGCGTGGGCCCCACGTTGGGAAACACTGCTGTAAAGGAATGCTACTAAATTTAACTTAATGTGTTTTGGTAATTAAAATATACATTTTCGGGTATGCTTTCCTTAGCATTTGACTGTCCCCAGTCTCCTACCAGGCAGCAGGATTGTGTCTCTCTTCGTCTGCTTCCTGCCCCTTGAAGTGTCCAACAAGGAAGACCCTACCGGGAGCTGCGCTACCGTCGGCATAGCCCTTGAGGTAATTGGGGCACGCAAACGCCTAAACCACTTCTAGGCGGATACACCACGGCTGGAGGAGTGGGTATTCCCAAACTGGGTCGATCCACCTGAGAGAACGAGCACTGATACTAGTTAAAAAGTTAGTTGCACATCCTTTACATGACGAAGCAATCAACCCCAGTATTTTATGGCTGTTCGTGATTCCTGAGCAAGTTTACGTTCAGTAGTTTGCCATTGCTTTCTGAACGACCAGCATCGATTCCGTTTAATAAAAGAACAGAAGGTGGTCTGCTGCCAAATTGCCTGCAGCTGTGTTTCGAATGCCGTATCCAGGATTACGAACTGCGTCTGTAACGCCTTCGCCACGGAGCAGGCACTATTACTAGTAAGCGCTTGCAAAGGTCTCATTTTCCCACCCAAACATCGTCACTTTCTGGGATAGGGAGTTGGCAAGCAAAGGTCTCATTTTTCCACCCACACATCGTCACTTTCTGGGATAGGGAGTTGGCAAGCAAAGGTCTCATTTTCCCAGCCAAACATCATCACTTTCTGGGATAGGGAGTTGGCAAGCAAAGGTCTCATTTTTCCACCCACACATCGTCACTTTCTGGGATAGGGAGTTGGCAAGCAAAGGTCTCATTTTTCCACCCACACATCGTCACTTTCTGGGATACGGAGTTGGCAAGCAAAGGTCTCATTTTCCCAGCCAAACATCATCACTTTCTGGGATAGGGAGTTGGCAAGCAAAGGTCTCATTTTCCCACCCAAACATCATCACTTTCTGGGATAGGGAGTTGGCAAGCAAAGGTCTCATTTTCCCACCCAAACATCATCACTTTCTGGGATAGGTAGTTGGCAAGCAAAGGTCTCATTTTTCCAGCCAAACATCGTCACTTTCTGGGATAGGGAGTTGGCAAGCAAAGATATCATTTTCCCGCCCAAACATCATCACTTTCTGGGATAGGGAGTTGGCAAGCAAAGGTCTCATTTTCCCATCCAAACATCATCACTTTCTGAGATAGGGAGTTGGCAAGCAAAGATATCATTTTCCCGCCCAAACATCATCACTTTCTGGGATAGGGAGTTGGCAAGCAAAGATATCATTTTCCCACCCAAACATCATCACTTTCTGGAATAGGGAGTTGGCAAGCAAAGGAATATGTTCACTAACTACAACGCAATCAAGACTCGAAACTGCGGGTGGAGGAATTTGCTACATTACCTTCCGTCTTTCTTATTTGTGATGTTGCCTTGTCAGATTTTGACAGCGAGGGTTCAGATTTCGACCACCGGATATGTGCACCGCTACTACTGGGTTCGTGGTACCGACGCCTAACTGACTCGGATTCCGACATGTCTGTTACCACTGGTCGGGCAGATTCTGGGAGATGGAAACACATATGTGGGCATTGTTAGATTTGAGTCCAGAAAGGATATTATTGTACTCGGGACATTCCCACAAGCACTGGGTCATCAACAGCCAGTGCACATTCCCAATAATAAAGGTACCCGTTACAATCTGATTTTGTGTCCGTCTTGCTATACCTCATAGTTACGACTGTCTACCAGATCCTTTGACCTCCCCCAGCTGCCGTATTCTCTCTAGATCATGATTGCCTATCTTTTCTTCTGCATTGTTCACGTGCTCCCAGAGGGCCTTCACCACGTCTGCCTACCCCTCAATGATGCAGCACCATCCAGTCTCTCTGCTTGTTCATTACCAAAAATACCAGAGTGTCCTGGAGAAAAGATCCAGCGGCACCTGAATTGATGCATACCATTCAGCAATAAACATACCTGTCTTCACGCTTGTCAGCATACTTTGTGAATCAGGCACAATCAAGACATGAGTGTACAGTTTGTTCTCCAACCAATGGACAGCTGTAGTAACCGCCTCCACCTCCATTCTCACACTAGAGATTGTGGTGTTAGATGCCCGTTTCTTCTTTACCAAACGTTGGCCATTGAATTTTGCTATGAATCCCCAGGCACCCCCCCCCCCCCTTTAACACAGAGCTATAGGTATAGATAATAAGATCGCCAGGTCGAGAGAAACCCTGATTTAATTGCCGAATTTATATTTCCATAGCGTTGGCTGGCCACTTCCTACATTCACGCCCCAATGTGATTTTAACCCCACACAAGTCTGAATTTCTATTCAGCGCTCTGACTATCTCCTTGTCTCTGTCAATCTTCTCAAGCGGGCACACTTCCGTGATAGTAGATTCTGCTTGAGTCATCCATAATCTTCCTCTTAACAACCTACGGCCCTTGACAGCATCCAGGGAATCATGCCGAAGGTGTTCATTGTACGCAGCCACCTCGAGTTATGACTTGCTTGCAACACCTCGAGTCTGTCTGTAGTGGTCGGTAGTGGCAGGATGCATCGCATACACACTTTTGGGGTGTCCCCTGTACACTCCAAAATCACCCTCCATGCTTTATACGCTCTAGTTTCAGTAGCTGTTTCTTTGAGACAATGAACATTCCTAGTCAATACGAGTTTCTTGTAATCGTGTTTCAGTAAAGCTCATAATCTACTTCTCGTGTTTTGGTGATTCATTCTAGTCCATACTATACCACTGAAATGATCAAGGGCTGAAAAAGTGTGAATAGCATTTTCTGCTTCATGTCCCGAGTTGCCATACACGTCAGTGCAATGAGTCCGTTCTGACACATTGTAACCACCACTTTAAAATGATCCTTAAATGACATGCTTCTATAAAAAGTGATTACCAGGTGATTCAGTCTGCTTTCTGTATTCACATTTCTACCATTTATTGTAAGGCTTGTGAGTGCTGCCACCTCCGTGTCTTGTCTGCTCTTGGAACCCTTCATGAATATCATACGGAAAGGTGGCTGCATTCGCCCAGTTATCCTTCCCTGTCCGATAACTTCCCAAACCTTTCGTGAGGAGTTTTCTCTTTCTAAATGTCCATGAACTTAACAGCATCGACCGTCTGCTTCTCCAGCACGTTTCCAAAAGTGCTCCATAGGATGATAATCCTGAACCAATTTAGATTTGAATTATTTTTGCCTTGTTTAGGAAGTGGCGTTAAATAACTTTGCACCCAACCCTAGGTTACTGATGACAGCTTGATGCTCAGGTTATAGCAAGCAGCCTTCTCCATAAGTTCTCCACCACTCATATCCCTCAAGTGGACATACTTAACCCCACCGGGACCAGGTGCGTAGTCATATGCTTTCTTCAATACATTATTGTTATATCTTCCAGCTGTATGATATCTTCACAGTAGGTATCTTTAATATTACTTGATAGATCCTCTCTAACTGAGTCTTTAATGTCCCCATCATTCTTATCTGTCCGTGCTATCTCTGCTCGAAAGCTTCCTCGTTCTCTTTGTCCGTTGTCAAAGGCGAACCATTATCTATGTATATTGTACCCATTGTGACATGACGATCTTTCCTTTGCACATGTCTGTGCAATTCCCAGAATTGTGACAGTGTCTTATCTCCTCCAATCTCATTCATAAAGTGTTCCCATTTCGCTCTTTTGGCCTCTGCCAGCGCTTGAATTCCCCCGCCTTATCTTTTTTTTCTTTCTTTAAAAGCTTTGTCCATTTCCTCATGGGAGCTTTGGAGTCTTCGCTGCAGTTTCTGTAACGGTTTAACCGCAGCTCTCTTTGATCCCCAATGCCCGTTCCACCTCGGAGGTCCACCATGGAGGCTACACATACATAGCTTTCCCAGTGACACAGCGTGCCCTCTGTCTGAGCCGTCCCAGAAGGGTGTTTTCCCGCTCATATTTAAATCGCTTACGTGCTCTCACAGCCTTGGTATTGCTGGACTTAGCAATCAATATTGAACAGGGTAGATGGTCACTCCCAAGATCACCCAGGACAGTCCATGTTACATTCACAAATGCCGAGGCGGTAACAAATGCCTGGTCATAGCGATGTCTGGTCGCCATGCTTTATTCCCATTCTCGGTGGCCTCCCTTCGTTTTTGCAGAATGCGGAAACCATCATGGATTCTTAAGAATCCCCTTCTGGGACGGCTCACACAGAGGGCACGCAGTGTCACTGGTAAAGCTATCCATGATGGTTTCCGCAATGACATTTCCCTTTCGGTTTTCCGCAGTTTTGTCCCACTCCTATCTCGTGAATTAAAGTTTAAAGTCCGAACATGTTAGAAGCCTACTGCCCAGGATCTCATCCAGCTCCTTAAGCCCGCCCCATGGTTCTTTCTGTGACAAAAGAATCGACCATGGCACATACATGTATTAAGTTGCAGCTTAGACCCCCAATCTATATCTTTATTCACTGCACCTCTCTGACATTGTTATTCCACTACGGCATATAACTCAGGTTTGAATCCCTTGTTCAGTAGCAGCCCTTGCCCATGTTTCACTTATTCAGTCAGATGAATGTGGCTGACATAGTTATGCCACTAGTAGTCATCTCCACTTAATACTTGCAGAATGATGACATCAAAGTTATACATAAGCTTTTCCAATACAGGACCTTTCTGCCTGGCACTGCGACAATTCCAATAGCACACTCAAATATATTTGAATCCTAAGCGTTATGTTTTTGTCCTTACTCTCCCATCCCCCACCCTTCTATTTCTATGCCTTCTTCTCTCTCCATTCACTCGCCTTCTTCTCTTCACTCCATCTAAACTGACCGCTGAAGATGACATCAAGCGTATAGCACGTACTCCATAGCTCCGGCCATGATTCTGAGAAATACAATTAAATACCATATACAAAGTTAAGATCCCTGTAATAATTAGCGTAGATTAGAATTGGGATGATGGTAATACCGATACATTCAGCCAATGGCTGAGGTTATTGCAGGCACCCATGTGTTGTGACCAGGGATAGGTCATGCAGGAGGTGTAGGGAATCCTAGGATTCACAGAAACTGGACTGCCAAAGAGATAGCCAGGGTCAGCTGGTAGAACGGCTATAGGCTGGCAACCATATGGCGAAACAACACGAACAGGACTGGAAGTATTAGGATGTAGATGAGAGCCACAAAGTCCACATGGACACTGATAACGATGGCTGTCATGGTGAAGCAGCACTCGAAGCAAAACTGATATAAATAAAAATGTGCAGACAATTTGATAAAGGACTTGACACGTTTGTCCGCGGTAAATCGTATGATTGTGGGGAAAGAGTATTCCCTCATGATACCCGCGGACGGTAGAGTTAGCGTAATACTGTTTTTTATGTTACCTGATGATAAACTTAAAGACTATTACGGCTGGGATCACCATGCATATCGACAAACGCGCAACGGACATTCTGCCCGCGTCATAATTCTTGAAGCCAACCCAAGCTGCATTGTCCATAAGTTTGAGTTGAACACTCTGATTGTCTAGGTGACAAGTACCAGACCAGAAGTCGTTATCCGTGATTGCAGCTCAAATAGCATCTTGACAAGTATAATTAAAGCTGTCCACATTAACAGCAGGTGAGGCAACATTAATGAGATGAAAATGAACAAAATGAAGCAGAGAGACTGATTGGGGGAACGGCCGCATGAAGAAACTGCAGCTGGTAAAGATGAAGCAGGGAGACTGATTGGGGGAACGGCCGCATGAAGAAACTGCAGCTGGTAAAGATGACGCAGAGAGACTGATTGGGGGAACGGCCGCATGAAAAAAAAAACTGCAGCTGGTAAAGATGAAGCAGGGAGACTGATTGGAGGAACGACCGCCTGAAAGAACTGCAACTGGTAAAGATGAAGCATGGAGACTGACTAGAGGAACTGCCGCCTGAAAGAACTGCAGCTGATAAAGATGAAGCATGGAGACTGACTAGAGGAACGGCCACCTGAAAGAACTGCAGCTGGT